>PPLH03000021.1:0-195718 GCA_003706445.3 Williopsis mrakii
GTTATGTGGTTGCAGAGTGTCTTGGTCGTACTCCAAACGATGTTCCGCTGGCTTTAGAGGCTGCTAAAAGATTGAGATATAATAGATCTGTTGCAGTTCACTACTCTTGCATCACTTATAGAGAAATGATGCATAACACTGAGATTCAAAGTGCTAAGGAAAGTCCAGAGGATTACAAGTTTGTTGCGGACTGGGTTATCAAGCATAATGTTAATGATGATATTGAAAAGTATTATGATTCCATTATCAGGGATATCCAAACTGGTAAAGTCGGTACACTTGAAGAACTGAGTGCACCTGCAACTGGTAAGTTCGTTTCAATCTTCGACAAGAAAACAAAGGTTTGAATAAGCAATAGCTTGGGTGTATAGTGATTACTAATAGCATTTCGAGTTAAAGATTAAACTAGTATAATATTACAATTTTCCTATACCAGACTATCAGTTGTAAAATCTTCATTATCGTTTCATCTGTGCTACTTAAATTCATTGATAACTTATTATCAAAACCTCCCTTCAGTATTTCGCTCTTCAAAAACTTTGGCTCTTATCGTATACCATACGGATACAGCGTCAGTTTAGCTTCAGGTTTCATACTAATCAAGTATCATTAACGATAAATCTTTGTCCATATATCAGTTTATCTCGGGTAACCCGATCAAGGCAAATTGTTGATAAACAATCTCGGATAACTGAAATTGGCATCACTCGGGAATAAATGTAGATAAAGGACCAAGGCTTTTTTAATTATCTGCAATTTGTTCCTACTTCGGATATGTTGAAAAGCGATTGGAAGGTGCAGTAAGGCCCTATTTGCTTTGTCGAATTAACTTAAATAGAGCCAACTTCGTCCTGCTGAGTACACCACCTTCGAGAACCTCCTAGACACTACCATATTGAAGATGTCTGCCGCTCATGATGTCGAGCCACTGCACACGAGGGTGTCTAATATCATGAACATTAGGAGCATAACAAGTGCTACAAGAAAAGAGTACACGATGGATGAAGTTGAGAAAGATGCGCTTGGACTACAAGAAATTGGTTATAATCAGGTTTATAAAAGAAAGTTTGGACTTTTGGCAGCTTGCGGATTTACCATTACAGTTTCCTCCACTTGGGAAGCCATAATGGGGACTTTTGGTGTCGTCCTAACTGTCGGAGGTACGTCTGTCATGGTCTGGGGTTACGTCTTTGTTGCTACAGCCATGTCTTTCGTTGCTTTATCATTGGGCGAAATCGCTAGTATATGGCCAACATCCGGAGGGCAATATCACTGGGTAGCGGAACTTGCACCTCCCAGATACAAAGTTGGATTGTCATGGGTGATCGCATGGGTTACAGTTATCATGCAATGTATTTTGATTGGAGGTACAGCCATTGTGCCAGCTCAACAAATTATTGCGTATGTTAGTCTTGCTAATCCAAGCTATAAGTATGAGAGATGGCATATCTCGTTAGTATATTGGGCACTGCTGGTGCTGTACACTTTCGCCAACTTGTTTTCTGAAAAGTACTTCAAGCCGCTGACCTGGAGTATCTTTGCTGTGCACATTATCTTCTACTTTGTGATCATAATTGTGATGCCTGCAACGGCTGATAGCTTTGCTTCTGCTAAGGACGTCTTTGGAACCATGACGAACACGCCAGATGGTGTGGCTTGGTTCGTGGGGCTGTTATTGCCAACTGCAGGGTTCACTGCCTTAGAAGTTGCCATCCATTTTTCAGAAGAAATTGAAAATCCAAAGAAAAACGTCCCAAAAGCTATCGTCTATCCGACGATTACCAATGCTATCTTGACCTTCCCATTTATCATTACTATTTGTTTTCTTCTGACCGATACTGATGGATTATACAGCACGGCATATGGTTATCTGAGCGCTTCCACAGCGTTATGGTATCAATGTACAAAGAATGCTGGCGCATCGATATTTATCAATTTATCTACAACTTATGTTGTACTTGTTGCAGGTGCTCTCAGTGTTGGATCGACTTCAAGAACAATCTGGGCTCTGGCTAGAGATAATGCAGTTCCGAGTTTCTTGAAATCTCATAATACCAACCTTGACGTACCAATCCCGGCATTAATTGTATCTCTGATACTTCCTGTCATTATCGGGGTTGTTTATGTATTCAATAGCACTGCCTTCTATGGAATCACATCAGGTGTTATGATTTGCAGTTACTTCACATACTTGTTGCCTATTGGTTTATGTTTCAAAGCTAGAAAAGATGGCGTTCTAGAAAAATCTCAGTTCAAGCTAGGAAAATACGGATATTTCATCAATGCATTGAGCTGTATTTATCTCACGATGATGATTGTTTTCTTATCGTTTCCAACTGTCTATCCTGCAACTTCTGCAGCTATGAATTATGCAGTTCTCATGATTGGATTCGGTGTTTTCGTATCTTTGATTTGCTATGTTCTTTATGGAAGAAAGTATTACCACGGATTAGTTAAAGAGGTCGAGCTAATTGAAGGACATCGATCACGCGGTGAGTCTGACGTTGTTCAGCTCGATGAAATACTCTCACAAAAGGCCTCAGAGAATTGAAAAGCCTCATATGCGGAGATTAGGATATCATATATGTCGCTTGGCAGTGAATATGCTATAATATAGAATCAAACAGAAAAGACTAAACGGTTTACTAATCGAACCTTATAGATATCGATTCATCAAAGAGTGGAGTATTCTTCTGCAAAAGAGCATGCATATAGGGATTCAGAAGCAGGAAAAACATGCGTTCTGGGAATGGTTATGGGCATGATCTACTATTTACTATTTACTATTAAGGAAAGGCTATGTTCCCTTGTACAAATCTGGTATACTGTGAGCATAGAGAGGCGCTCAATTTGCGGGTACCTGTACCAGCTCAGTCCATATCTACCAGTTTTCGCACGAGAGATGGCGTTCACAGGGCCGACAGAAGCTGACGGATAATGGCAAGAACTTTATAGAAGGCCTTCTCTAAGTTTTCTTTCGTTGGAAACTTGGATGCCCTACGCTGAGTAGTAATCGTTTTAAATAGATTGAAGCATGTTCAATCGCGCACCATATACATACTCAAATACAGTGTTCATTTGTGGAATCATCCTCTGGCTTATAGACAGAACCTCGGTATGTCCAATCCGGTAATCTTTCCTCGGAAATCACGCTGACGCGTCCATTTTTGGGAACGTGTCGAAATTCTCTCCTCAAACAAACCAACAGCAGCAGACATAATAGCAACAGCAAGTCCAGTTGGAATCATAGAAATCATGTCCTTCACTCACAAAGAAAACCCAAAGACCTTGGTCCTCTTCGATGTTGACGGTACCCTCACACCTGCCAGACTCACGATCTCCCCTGAGATGAAACAACTTCTCGCAGACCTCAGAAAGAAAGTTGTTATTGGGTTTGTCGGGGGGTCCGATTTACAGAAACAGGTTGAGCAGTTGGGCCCTACAGTGTTGGAGGACTTTGACTACTGTTTCAGTGAAAACGGTTTGACCGCTTATAAGTTGGGTGAAAAATTGGCTTCTCAGTCCTTCATCAACTGGATCGGTGAAGAACAATATAACCAATTGGCCAAGTTTATCTTGAGCTATTTGTCCCAATTGGACTTGCCAAAGAGACGTGGTACTTTTATCGAATTCAGAAATGGTATGATTAATGTATCTCCAATCGGGAGAAACGCCTCGACTGAGGAGAGAATCGAATTTGAAAAGTTTGATTTGGCAAACAAGATCAGAGAGAACTTTGTTGCTTCTCTCAAGAAAGAGTTCCCAGATTTGGGTCTCACTTATTCCATCGGTGGTCAGATCTCATTTGACGTGTTCCCAACTGGCTGGGATAAGACGTATGCCCTGCAACATGTTGCCAACGAAGGGTTCTCCGAAATCCATTTCTTTGGGGACAAGTCTTACAAGGGTGGTAACGATTACGAGATCTATACTGATGACAGAACCATCGGTCATGCTGTCAACAGTCCAGAAGATACTATCAGAATCTTGAAGGAATTGTTCTTTTAGATCATAGTTATAAACTGAGAATTGGACTGTATTGCATTGTAGTGTTTTGGAATATCGATGTACCGCTTACGTCAACAACCGCACATATGCCAACACAAGGGCAAACGTACCGGTACACACACCAATCAACCACTGCATCACCTGTGTCTTGACCGCATCTATCTGCATCTTCATATTGGCAACTTCTTGATCAATGCGCGTGTCAATATCACTTATGTGCAATTCATGCTGTGAACCTTCTTCCCTTATACGTCCTTTCTCCAAATTCAAATCCAGTCTCACGGATGCATTTGCCTTGGTTATTTCTTCACGAATCTTTGTCTTCACTCTTTCCAAATTTAACTTCAACTGTTCATTATCATTTTGAATGCCGTTGAACTCGGATTTATCCCTCGTTTGCAACTCACCTCTCAGTTTGGTGAAGTCGACTTTCTGTTGGTATGTCATCTTATTCAATGTCTCCTTCGTGACCAGATTGGATTCAACGGATTGGACACTCTCATTTAAGGCCCTAGAAACGATGCTGACCACTCCTTCGCTCTGCTGTTTGTTGAATCCATGGCTTTGGAGATCCAGCACGAACTTGCGGGTATCAAAATGGGCTCCTCTTGTTGCTGATGAATGGAATATTCTAGCCATTGGCTTTAAAGTTTTCAATCTCATCTTAGATGCGGATAACATGTGGCCGCGTAGTTAAAGAAGGAAGTTCGAGTTGGCTTTTGTTCTGTTTAATCCCTCCTCACTCTGGTCAATTTCCCCATTGCGCCACACAGTTTTGTGGACTTTTGAAATAAACGGCTTGCGCTCGATTCTTACAAAATCCATTTTAAATTTCTCATAAAAGTTTTTCTACAGCATTAAATACCCTCCAATACTTCCTCTCTACGAAAAACAATCACAAGGCTGAAACGATATATTAAGGAGACCGAATGTTAAGAATAACGAGGATTCTAAGGCCAATCAGGTCATTCCACTACTCTCATAGGTTGCTGGGTAAACTGACAGAGCACAAGTACGACGATGCCCAGTTGATGAGTAAAAGACTCACGGAGGAACCATATTACGCCAAGAGGGAACCACAAGATGAACCAGTAGAGCAGAATTCCTCTCCGGAAGAGCTTCAGAGATTTCAAACCATTGAGATCATCAAGGGTTTGATAGCTGGTAGTTTAACCATTGGTGGGTTACTTGGTGGATATATCCTTTATGTCAATTGGCCAGAGCTGAAAGCATGGTACAACGATGATGACTCCATTGATGTCCCTGAGCCAAAGAAGAAAAAGTTTGAACTACCAGTGATTACAAATAAGAACGATAGTAAAGTACCTGGGTTGTACTTATGTGGTGATAATTCTTCGTATATCGTCTCAATGGATAAAAAGGTTAACGAAGTTAGACATATGACGAGACACGATTGGTTTGATGGGAAGTTGTTGAAAGTCGTCGTCCTAGGTGAAACCAGTGCCCTTGCTATCGACACCAGGGGTGATCTGATTCAATGGGGGTTGGGTTTCAACGGCGGAAGTGTTCCTGAATATACCATCAGAGGGGAAAAGTTGACCGATGCAAAAATCTCAAATGGTGCTGTTTATGCGATGACTGAGGGAAAGGATATACTGGTATCCCCAGAGTCCAGTAATGAGCATTTGGAATCGTTTAAGAGAAACTGGTTATTCCAAAAGGTGCCAAAAGCATATGTAAGACTCTCAACTTTTTTTGGCAAAGGTGAAAAGATTGATTCGTACGACACAGGAAAGGAACACCTGGTGCTTGTAACCAATCGAGGACGTGCATTCACGTGTTCTACAGGGCTGAAACCTTTGGAAAAATCATATGGACAGTTTGGTATCCCTCAATTTAGCCATTTGAACAAACCGCCATTCCCTAACGAATTACATGAGATTTCTTTGTTAAACCAAATGGTATCATACAATAAAGACAAAATAGATCATGTCGAACAGAGAATGATCAAACAAGTTCAATGTGGGTCCTATCATACATTAGCTGTAGATACACATGGTGGATTGTACACCTTTGGACAGAATACGTATGGTCAGTTGGGACATCCAATAAACTACACATCTGAGTACATTTCGTACCCTAAGAAGGTTGAGGCTTTGCAGAAGTTTGTCAAGAAGACCATGATCCCTGAGGTTCTCAGTGTTCACACTTCCGGTGATACGAATTTCGTGAAGTTTAAACCTGTTCATCTGTACCAATTGATCAACGGTGGAAGATTACAAGATGAAGACCCTAAGATTGTCGGATTTGGAAAGAATTTGAAAGGACAACTCGGAAATGGGCTATTTATTCATTCACAAGCCGAACCTGTTGAGTTGAGAGAATTATCTAAGTTCCAAGATTTCGATGAAAGAACAGGAGAAATGAAACAGATTGATATCGCTGAATGGTCTGTGGGGAAAGACCATACCCTAATCAAATTGGTCAATGGTGATGTCCTGTACTGGGGTGCCAACGATAATGGACAACTTGGGAACGGTAAACGTAACAGAATCCCAAAGCCATCGAGTCCTCCAAGGTTAATCGAACCATGGTATAAGACTGAGGATTATAAAGATCTCACTTTTGTCAATAGGCTGCAACTAAACGAAGGACAACACGTCATTGCTGGTGTGAGGGCAAGTGGCGTCTTTTATTCCAAGTAATACTATCATTGTATATAGATAGTTGAGTTTATTACCGAAGATATTGAGATGGGCTACATCCTCTTCCAAAATTCATTCGTTTGTGAAAAGAGTACTATCGTTCAGTTGTAGGCTTTAAACCAGGAGTCGCTATTAAATTAATAGCCTGAAAATAATCGATTATGTTAGAATTTTTCATATGACAGCTTTTCTAACGCTATTCTTATGCAATTATGAAGTATTGGAATTATGAAGTAACGAATATCATCTCAACCACCTTAGCATTAAGTAGCAGATTACGAAGAACGCGACAACACTTCCCCAAAACACAAATTTATCCTCCCTAGCTCTTCTTTCAATTGTTCTTATTGTGTCCTGGGAGACACCAAGCGTAGTCAGAGAGCCTGTTAATGTGTTAGACATTCTGCTGAGGATCCTATTCGTGTGAACCAGTTCTTCAAAAGCTTCTCTACCCATCTGGAGTATCTCATCCAACTGTTGATTCCCTCTGGCCAGTGAATCATGTTCATGATAGAGGCCATCGGCATACGTCTGATGATATGGGTTTTCGCTCGTCTGGGGCTTTCTGTTCAGCAGGGCACTCTTGTTCACCTCCTGGTTCATCTCCTCTCTCGTTCTTTTCAACTCCTGGAACTTCTTCTTGAAATCTGTCAAGTCTCTCTTGAACGCACTGAGCTTCAGCTGCGCCCTCTCTAGCTTCTCGCCAGCTTCGTTTTTCATAAAACTCTCATAGTCATCTAGGGTTTTAACCAGTTGTGTTATGTTGGCTGCAATGGTTCCTTGTAGCGATAACGGTGCGCCCGCAATGTCTTGCTCGAACTGGGTAAGATCCTTCCGTATGGATGCAATCTGTCTGACAGCGTGGTTGTGAATGGCGTTCATTCTATGGTCCCGGCCAGCTAGATGACCTTTCCAATGGTACTGTCTTCTTTTTGTTGATGTCGTTTCAAGCGTTAAAAGTGAAAAATTTACCGAGAAAGGACATTAAAAAGATATCTCTTTCTGATAAAAGCTTATAGAGTAATAGCATAAGCAGTGTTTAATACAATCACTGAAAATGCCCGATGAAGAGCTGTATGTGACCCTTTTATTTCATTTTCGTATCGTTACTAACGCTTCATAAAAGGACCCTCTCAGCAAGCACCTTGGCCGCCCTCATGGAATTTAAACAGGAGGAACAGCAACGGTTGGAGGAGTTCAACAGGCTAGAGAATGAAGCAGAGAAGAGATATCAGGATATCAAGGAGAAGGGGATGGCCCTGTTCAAAGAGGACTGGCAGTTGTCCCAGTTTTGGGTGAGTTTTTCAGGTAGCCATATCTAATTGACTGGACCTATAATAATTCGATGATCTGATATAAGAACAATACTAACGCACCACAGTACCATGATAGCACTGCTGATATTTTAGCAGACGAGCTTCTAGAAGGAGCAGATGAATCAACAGTGATCTGTATCGTCTCAGCCCCGTCAGTATATGCTGCCATACTGAAGAAGGCTTCTTTACCGACTGAGCACATCTACCTGTTTGAATTTGATAAGAGATTTGAAGTACTAGCTGGTGACCACTTCGGCTTCTATGACTACAACAACCCATTGGACTTCCCAGAAGAGCTGAAGGGTAAAGTGAATAGACTGCTAATTGATCCTCCGTTCTTGCAAGATGACTGTCAGATGAAATCCTCTAAAACAGCACATGCTCTGTTGTCCTCTGATGAAGGCAAGACTTCTAATGGTGTCGACAAGCACAGACTAGTCTCCTGTACCGGTGAGAGAATGAAGGATATTATCAAGCAGTGTTACCCAGGAGTGAAACCTACAACTTTCTATCCTGAGCATGCCAATGGACTGAGCAACGAGTTCTTCTGCTATGCTTCGTATGAGGGCAAGAACTGGAAGTGGCAATGATCTAAAGGATAATGCCCTTATCACTAACTTCATAATATGGAATTCATACAATTGTTATAGTAGAAATTCGACGGAAATGGTGATGAGGCTCTCCGGATCTGGATTGGTTACGCAGCCCTTGAATATTGGGGACTTTTTTTTTCCATAAACAGTGTAGCCTCTTGAAATATCCAAATCTTGCAGAGTTAAGCAGAAGAAAACAGAAGGAAACCGTAGGAACATGCCCCCATCACGCAGACAGGCTGATCATCTGAATAGTCCATATTCCAGGACTCCAGTGACCCCAAGTGGCTCCAGAATTGCTAATGTATGTGAAATCATAACTACTTTGGTTGACGATCGATGATAATACTAACAACCATCAGACCCCTGGAAGCATCTTTTCCAAAGTGAAACAGATGTTCTCGCCGTGGTATTCCACTGACTCGGATGCATCGATACAATCTCTTCCGGAAACTCCATTTAAGTCTGAAAGTGACACGCCATTGAACTCCCAAAGACACTTGGATGCTTCATACAGTTCCCACAGTGATACTAACGATGGTACTAATGCTAAGTTGGCCAAGTTCTTCCAGCAGAAGGGATCAGAACCGCTGAATGAGATTGAGATGGAAGGTGTGCGTTCGTTATTGTCCAGGTCTTCCAAAGGGACACCAGTCAAAGTGGAACAATCACCAAATGAGTCGATCATTCTGAAAAATGCTAGAGAGGCTGATTCTACACTACCTGCGCCAAGCTTTAAACCGACTTATGGTGAGGCCAAAGTAGAAAGGTCGGGGACACCGAAGAGACGAATCGTGTATGATTATTCTGGGTTTCCAAGTCCTTATAGAACTTCAAGACTGAAATCATCGTTGAAAATCAGACAAGAAGTGACAGAAACGAAGAAAGAAGAGCCGATTAAGGTTGAAGAACCAAAGAAGTTGAGTAATACCGCATCCGCATTGTTGTCATTCATAGAGAACAATGAGCCAAAAGAGGAGGCAACGCAGCAGGATGAGAAGAAAGAGTTGGATTTCAGCAATCCTTATGCTCGTGAAAAGAAGTCGGCGATAAAGAAGTTATCGCCACTGGAACAGCTGGAGAAGAGTTTGAATAGCATTGAGAATAAGTATAAGCCTGCGAAGTCCAGTTCGTTGAGGGAGAGTGTCTCCGTGGATGATTCTATGGAGATTGGTAATGAATCCGTTCCAGATGACAAAAAGGAAGAAAAAAACAGAAAAGAGAAAGAAAAGATACCAGAGAAAAAGACTCAAGGGCATATGTCTGATACAACCTCAGCTGATAAACCACTGTTCTCCTTTGGCCTACCAGTGGAAGGAGTGGAACCAGCGAACTCAGTGAAACCAAAACCAGTAGAATCCAAGCCTATGCAACTTACAAAACCCGTTGAGAAAGTACTCGATAACTTATCTGGAAACCTACCTGGCAATCTACCACAGCTCACCCTATCCAAACCATCTCAAGTCACTCTTTCATCATCAAAAAAGGAGGCCGCATTGATACCAAGATCTATATCTGCGAAGCTGGATTTCCAATTCCCAAACGCACTGGACTCAGGCGTTGGTGCCAAAGATGTCGATGAACAGAGAGTAAAAGTACTGAAGGATCTTTTTAGCTTTTGAGGCTGAATGGCTAATGTTTATTATTCTACTGGCGGTGGTTTTATTAGAAGATTCAAGCTCAGGTTCCATGGTCGTTTCATTTCAGATCATAAAGATCCTGATCAGAGGATTGAACAGTGCACAAAAGCACGCAATGCCTTAAAGTATTCGAGGTTGCCGGATAACGATTCGCTCCTGTCTCTTGTCGCGTCACTTTGCAGAGGAAACCCCAAGAGATTTTTCTTGTTTATCATGTCTGTTCTCCCATTCAGCTTTGTAGGATGCCACAGCGGCGCTCACACTCTCTGAGGTCATCTGCCTCTTCCCTAAATCAAGCAAGGTTTATGGGTGAGAAATTAGCAAATTAAATGAGATATAACAAATTATTGAACATATTGACTAATACTTAGTTGTCACACGTAACACGACCATTAAAAGGTGGAGATTGACTACAATGTATATTCTCCAATGAAGACATCCATGCGCCAAGGCGAGTCAGATCTACATATTTGGAAAATACCTCTTTCGTGCAATATCCAGAATCAAATGCGTATATACGAGGTTCCTATTACGTGTTCGTTCCACCTTATCCTGAGGATAGACACAAGAGCTTAGAGTTCTATGTTTAATTATATGTCAATATCTTAATGGTACTCCACGAAGAATTTATCATTCCGTTATTTGAAACTTCAATCTCTAAACATTTTTATGATTGAATGAACTGTATTAAGAGTTGATCGCTCGATTTATCATTATGACGGCAGTCTAAAGACCTCAAGACTTGCTAGGCTACGCATTGTTCTCTCTTTTTTGCCTTGAGGGCTATGGCCTTACTCTAAAGAATAATCATGGTCAATCTTCTCTCTCAATTCCCTCCCACGCACACACACATATATATATACATTCTGTCTTAAATCCTCCGGAAATGGACCATTTCAGGATATAACTTATCAGCACGACCTGAATTCTCGCTATCAGGCCCCAGAGTCCGTTGGTGAAAAAAGCCATTCCCTCCAGTTGAATGACAAGTGCCTTTAACGCAGGAAACAATCTTTCCACTGATGGAATGTCCATAGAGAGTGAGTGATTCGAGCAGTTTCAAGTTAAGAATATCAGGTCTGTATAAGGGAGGAAGGAGCTGGACCAGTTTAAGCTACTCACTAGAGAGGATATCTAAGACGACTCGCCGATGTTTGACACTTCGAGTCTTATCCGGCCTTCGCCAGGACTCCACTCTTTTTCCTCAACTGCTCAACCTGAATTCTGCTGAGAAGCAAAGTTCTGTTGCTGAAAGCTTTCAGGGGTTCAGAGAAGGTAAAAGAGAGCTCCGCGACATTCTCAGAGGTTTTCCATGTACATCTGAAGGCCTGAGGTCTGAATTGAATAGAATCCAGATGCACATTAAGAAAGCAGAGGAATATCTTTCATCGTGAAAGAATTTCCGAGTTCCCTGCCTCAAGCTCAGGAAATGAGACTTCTTCATATTTCAGCCAATACTAGCCCGCTCCTCCTGATCTGTAGATACTGGTAATGACAGCCGGCTTGTTATTCTTTGGACCTATCACTTTTATGACCGTGGGATTAAAAATTCCCAAACGATTGGAGACGAGAACTACAAAGAACGAAATCGCTGTACTCATAATTTCCGAGATTTGTAACTTACGCGGACAATCGCTTTTGTTGACTCCATTTCTTGTCTTTGCACTTTTCTTCAACTCTGTGTACTGAATGGTTGGGGTCTATTTTTCCTATTTTTCTTCCGTCTAAGGAAGCTAATCGAAAAATGATTAAAAGAGCTTGAGAGACAGATGGTTCTTCCTGACTCGCAGAGATTACCAATCATCTATAATGACCAAAATTTGAATCCTCTGGACAGGAATGACCAACTTTGGATGTTCCTCTCAACAATGACCAACATCCGAATCTAGGACATAATTATAAGAAGGAACAAATATCCCATCCCAATGACGTTGTACAAGCAAAAAATAGCTACCAAAGAAACATCTCAGACTGCAATACTCTATGAATTATTTCGAAGACTTGAATCATTGAATTTATTCGTAGACAATGTGCATAGAACTGAGCACTCCGAGATATAAGCTGTGGATATCTGATTTCAATGCTCCACACTCGATAGGACAAAGTCATCGTTGTCGCCGAATATAATCAAGCCTATCAGTCCAATTCATTGGCTAGCTCCAGAGAATAGCAAATTCAATATCTTACATGTACGAGTTCTATTTGGTTTATATTATCGACATGGAGTGAAGGAAGTAGTTCTCAGTATTACACTACGAGATAAATTGCCTTTCAATTCTGGTGAATTTATTTTCCTACCACAATGTCCTTGCAATACTATGTGTTTGGTTCGAGAGCTTCTGGATGAAAGATACAGTTATTGACCCCATATAGGTCTGATGATGCAGCGGAAACATGGTGTTGCCCAAGAAAGGGCTAATCCGACATAATGATGCAGGGATGCTGCAGCTGTCATTCTACCTCCACAGTAGGTTTGAAAACCCAGATGAAACGATCAGCGCGAGGACCCTTTCCTAACCTTTGCGCCAATATGGTTTATAATAATTAGTCTTTATTCTCATAGGACGTCATGCCGTTTGTTCGTAGCTGAACCGTTTCAACAAAGGCCTCCATAGGAGAAGTATCCATACTCAAATCCATTCAAAAGGACTTTAGACATATTATTTTTCAAATAGACACTGATTTCAATTTTTTTTAAACGCAGTGACTGCTCATTTTCTATTCTGCTGGTTGAGGTTCATAGCAATCACATTTACCAGAACTGGTGGGAAATATCTCATCTTAAGTTCTGATATCTATCAGATTTTTCAAAACTTGAATTTTTCTAAATTTCTAGGTTAGCCATTGAATGGAAGTTATAAATCTCATTCAATTTGTTATTTACAGCTGTGCGTTAGGGAAGCGCTTAGCGGGCAAACCGAAATTCTAAGAAAGAAAGGCATTGTGATTTGTCATCAAATTGATTATTCTTATATAATAAATTTTCAGCGCAGAACGCGCAGTTGGAGCTCCTCGATAACCGAGAGGTTGTTTTTGTGTCACAACAGATCGCTTTTCTACACTTTCCAACCAATCTTTCGTCATGTGTTAGGAAAACATATGCCAGATATACATGTATACATATCTATCAACTGATTCCACTTGCAAGCCAAGAATTTGCTAGTGAGCAGTGTCAAGTGTAAGGACTTCTCGGTGTTTGAAACTTCACATATTCTCTGACCCTCATCAAAACTTAACAACATTTTCCTTCACGTTTCAACATGACGAAACAGCGTACCATCTCTGATATATTTCAGTGTCTCAGGGAAAGCGAAAGAGAGCTTCGAGACGCTCTTAAGCATTCCCCAGATACGTCCTCTATTCTATCTTTACGAATGGATGGAATTCTGACAAGCATTGAAGAAGTAGAGAAGACTTTCCATCGCGAAGGGATCTCTGTGTTACACATACCAAGCTCAACTGTTGAAACTTCATCATTTTTATACACATACTGGCCTACCCCTCCTGGTCTGTGGATAGTGGGATTGACTTTTGGTTTGTTGTTTTTCGGATCTACTACTGTCTTATCTATGGTGTTAAACGTTTCAAAACTATTGGCGTTGAGAACTACAAGGGACGAGATTGGTAGACTCAAAATTAGCGAAATTTCTGATTTATTTGGCCAATCGCTTCTGTTGACTCTAGTTCTCGTTTTTGGGCTTTGCTTCATCTACACTTCAATGTACTGGATGACCTGGGCTTTTTTATTCATATTCTTCTTCGGTCCAAGGAAACTAGTCAGAAGATGGTTGAAGACACCTGAGAGGTGGATGGTTCCTGACCCAGAGAGATTAGTTCTCAACAAAAATGCTATTCAAGTGAATGGTTCGCGCAGCAGTAATTATGTGCAAAGGGACACAATCATTAAAAAGAACGAATATCCCATTATAAAGATATTGCGATCGACTTTAAGGAAGATCCTTAGGGTGGATTAGAATAACAAGAACTCAAATTTTGAATATCGAGATTGATACAATGATCCATAAATCAATTACAATTTACAAGGTAAATGTTAGGTAACCTTGGGTCCTGGTGTAGACTGTAGCTGCCTAATGTCACGTATCAAATCTCAACACATCAGATAAGCAACAGCGTGGTAGGATACATCATACCATAATGAGCACTCATGGAAGAAATTTCAAATTCCTAATTTCAGCATGACTGATGCACCTATTTGACTCTCGGTCTGTGAGCTCCACGCTGACATGGCGTGAGGCATTTTGGAGATGCATAGGTTAAGTATAATGATAGATGACGTAGTGCTAGATGATGTAGTGGGTACCGTCTAAGTTGTGACATGACACATGTTGGCGTCTATTTCAAATTTCTGCAAAATAGCCCAAACAACATAAAGAGCAAGAGGCATGGCTAATCCGCATCCCCACCAAGACAAGAGGCATATCACTGTCACTCGCATTTTTACCAGGCGTATTCCTACGAATACACTAGATCAAGAAGCGGTACTTTCCCGTTGGAGTGATGTTCCGCAAGTGGTGTTTCTCTCCAGATGATAATGTAAAGACCTCCGATTCATAGCCAGCTTTGTCCACCTGATCACCCCAACTTTTCTCATCCATGACCTGATGATTATGGGTTCTACATTCTGCTCCAGCTGTTCCTCGGAATAATATTCAAAGTGGGTCAAAGTAGCATCAAAGAAGCCGATCTCCATTTCCTCTGATGTAGAATTATATCTTGAGACTAAAGTGAGAGCCTGTTGACCACCATACTGGTGGCCTTGGTGAAGAAGAAACATACATTCTCATTAGGCATAAAGTGATAATATTCATTGGAGTAGACCAACGGACCACAGCAAGGATGAACAAGAGATAGCGAACAACCATTGCATGTTAGCTCAAGGAGGAGCTCTATAGTTTAGAAGCAAAAGAAAGTGGTGATTGGAAGCAAATGCAACAAGGACCACTCAAGCGGGATAAATGATCGAGTCCATATTTTCCCCTGTCCGACGCAGCGGCCTGGTAGTTGTCAAAAGCGGAGCTGCTCAGAACCTTGGGTCTTGGATGCTGTGTAAGACTTCAGCCTAAATTCTGCATTCAGAGTGGGCTGTAATTTACCACGTTTTGTACACTCACCATAAACTTTTAATACTCCAAAAGCTTTCGTAACAGTCGTACCAAGCGAAGATTCATATGTTATTTTATGTATTTTATGTAGATCGGACTTAGCTGCGGGACCTGTCAAGAGTCCGAACGGTACCTCTAAAGAGGACTAAGGACGAAATCATTTGAATCTGATTGATAGAATCAAAAGACTCACCAGAAGCATGTATATTAACCATCAATTGAGCACCGTTTCCTTATCATTATTGTCAAAGTAATGATCGGCTGCTGGCGTCTCGAAAAATGGGTTCCGGATACTACAACATCCATCCGTCGGTAACACAGAGCCCTGTGAAATCATTGATGAACGATAACAATGCTGGAAATCCTTCAGGCTCATTGGATTTTATGTGAGCGCATGGAGTATAACTGGAAATCAACACTCAGCTTATTTAGTCCACGTTTGTGGATCCGTTTGTGCATCTGGTGATAATATTGAGTGACGTGGATGCCTTTGTCAAGCTCACACAGTTCAAACAATCGGAAGATTCAAAGATGTCAAGGTTCACGTCCTTGGCTTCTGGAATAAAACTGCTGGATGTGGTCTCAAGTGTAGTTCTTTCCTTGTATTCATGTTGTCCAAAAAACAAATCAGATGAGAACATTATTCGAAAATCGTGCAGCCACCTTGATCACTTTTAAACTATGAGACAATAGTTCAGCTTCCGGATATAACTCGTTGCTCGTAACTACAGGGATCAGACCCAGGATCAGGCTCAGACTTATACTTTTCTCTGAATTCTTTTGTGCAGACTTGTCATATTGCAAATGTATTTGTCCAAATCCGATCTTGTTCTGTCCCAGGTAAAAAGGAGGCCAGCTTCCTCTACTATTGAGGCCTTGAACCTACAATCCTTAGAACATTCAACATGGCTATCAGTGCTTCCCCTAGAATTACAAATAGTCATTATGTCCCAATTGGATAGAGATGATTTAGAATCTCTTATCGAAACGCTTGATGTTGACCTTTGCGGTATATGTCAGTACGTTGTTGATAACCCTCTCAAGGCAGTTCGTGAGCGCCTCCATCAACTTCGCACAGTATCTATTGAAGAATTGGATGACGCTCAGAATCGACGCATGATCAACATAGTGGACATAGTGTCAATCTGGAACCTGGATATCGAAGCCACCGTCAGAAGACTTTCCAAATCCATCAATATCATTACCGTTTCAAGCGCTGATGGCTATGAATTTGATAAAAATGGACATAGAGGTAAATTGGAGGCTTTCATCGAATCAGTCAATCATTCAAAGTCCAGGATTGTACTCGGAGATGCACGGAACATAGTGCTTAGAAATATGGATTTGAGGCCATGCATTATTTCAACGAAGAATGTTATCAGATTGTATCTGAATCAGTGTGGTATAGATGCCAACTTCTTGGGATCACAGGGGGCCAAGCGCATTATGCTTGAAGACATTAGCGATTGTTACTTGAAAACAATTGACCTCACAGGCGAAGTCAGCGCTTCCATCGTCATTTCTGGATCAGAGCTGGCACTTATGAATAAGCTGATTCGTGTTAGCTCTTTGTCTATTAGAGGTCTAACTAGGGTTGAAAAAGTAATATTCGAGGGAGATGTCCTGAGCTTGATATTTGGCAGGCTGGATCATGGAGAATTGAATGACCTTATTGCACCGTACATGTGCACACTGGTTCTTTACCTGACAGCCACGCCGATATTGACCGTCAACAACTTATTTGCACCGAACCTGAAAGAAGTATCAATTTTTGGAAATATGAGCGGATGTGGTAAAATGATCACAGATTATTCATTCCTAGAGAATGTCGAAAAGCTATCACTACGTCGATTTTTTGATCCGTTGTATGATGCCAAACTTTGTCGTTTAGAGACACTGGAGTTCTCTATCTTTTTTGAGACATATATTAAACTCAAAGACATCCACAATGAGCTACCAGAATTGAAAACTCTTAAAGCTACGATTACCGGGGATATTAAAAGGCTCCCTGTCTTTTATGGGGCACCAAATTTGGAGACGATCTCGTTAAACTATATCAGCAGTCGTCCAGAGTTGGATGTGGGCAAGATTTCCTCGGTTTTTCGTTATGCGAAGCTTAGAAGCTTCTCTTTCCAGGTTCTATCGCTCTCTCCATTAGCTGACAATGATAAGTCTCTATTGAGAATTGTTGAAGCTGTTATGGAACTGGCCACTTCTGAGGCAAGAGGATGAAATTATCACATTGAATACTACAGGTCACGAAGGCGAGAAAGAGGAGCCAGTGCAAAGAATTCCACTGATGACCGACAGTTTTGCCCAACACCTCTAACTGTTGCGTGAGAGGACAAAGAGCTTTCTGATAGAAGCTACATGATACGAAGAAAATGGATAGGACTGATTCAAGCATGCATTTGAGGGGGTATAACGTTTCGATATTTTCGTATCACCAATACGATGTCGGAAGAGGATCCCATATAATCCAACATTCACGAGCCTCTACTCAAGCTGTGGCCCCGTCCACAGACGTCTGACGAGTCTGTAAGGCCAGGAGACTGCTTCCCATTTATTTTCATAATTCCACATCTTGCATATATGTGGCCAAATACCCTCTGCTTCGCTGACCTTAAGCGAATAGTCCAAAGTGTGATATGAGACCAAAATAAGAAGCATGAAAAAGACCAGTTTTATCAAGCACAACATTACGAAATCGATGCCCTTATCGATTTGATTTGAGACGACCAAAACGGCAACCAGAAGATATATCTTGACGATTGGAGGCACATCATATACTGTTGAAGTCTCATTTTTCTTTGGCTGGCATTTTTCATGGAGAGAGAAAAACATACGGAAGATATCTTTGAGTTTTTCAACTTCTTCTTTCAATTTGCGTCTCTCGGTCGATTCTTGCTTAAACGGCTCTTTAGAAAGAGTCTTATTGATTTGTTCCAACATCGCGCTCAGGTTTCTGAGGTTTGATAATGTTTGTCCAGTTTGTGCCGCCTCAAGATGTCCAAAGTCAGCAGAGAGGTGAAGCAAGAAATCGTAAAGGTCAACACATTCCTGCTCTAATGATTCTCCATCCGCATTGCCCAATGTTGTAATGAACTCATGACATAAATTGTGGATCGTCTGGGACGACTTTAAGGCTAGTTCAATCATGGCCATGCGGTCCTCAACAAGCTCGTTAACTTCAGTCATCGGATTTGAAATGAGAGTACAAAAAAAGGATGTAGCGCAATTAGTGTTAGCAGATTCTGAGCTCTGAAACTTCAAACTTCAGTAATTGGCTTGGATTTGCTTGGGAATAGTGCAAAAAGTGGATTGAGCGTAATAAATAAATAAGCCATAAAAAAAGTAAACACAAATGCAAGGAATATGCCACAAAGTTGATACGATATCCGGGGAGGATGATCCCGGAAATGGCTTCAGGATGCCCAATGCCTGTGATGGTGAGTTGTCTAGTGAAGTTCTCAAGGTAAAGAAGAGAGAATGGTTATTACTTGTACAAGATCATAGGTCCGTAGCCCGTTATATCGAGTCACACTTGTATGCTATAGTGTATAGTTGTACTTTACAGAGTGCCTGGTATTACATACACGCGACAGACATTAATAACAGAACTAAACAATCGTATCCAATACAAAGCCCATACATTATTCACTAAAATCTAGACTAGACTTAAGCTTGGAATTGGTAATCTGGGAACTGTCTCAAGTTCTCCTCCAATGGACCCCTCTTAGACAAGAACTTAACAAAGGCGCCATCATCCTTAACCTCACCCAATTGCTTTCTTCTAATGTACTCAGCACGGCCCAAGTTGGTGAAACCCCACTTCTTAGACAAGATGATCTTTTGTTGACCTGGGAATTTGTATCTAGCTCTTCTCAAACCCTCGATAGCAACCTCCTTGTTAAAGTCCTTAGTTCTGACAGAGAAGATAATTTGACCAACATCAAAACTCTTACTTCTGATACAACAATTGGATCACTCCACAAATCGAATGAACAAAATATGAGGATCGAGAGCTTGAGAATTCAAAGGTTATAGGTGTAGTCGGGATCAATGGGATGATGCTCAAGAGCAAAAATTGAGTGGCTGATCATCATAGAGCCAGACCACTTCGAGTAGGGACCTCCCCCCCCCCATTCGAATGCGCCCAATCTGGAGGCCTACGCCATTGACAGCAACGATCACAGATTATTTTTATGTCTTCAAAAACGTCACCTCTTCAGTTCCAGACAGCTTGAGCTAAATTCTAATACAACTCAATGAAGCAAATTTCCTTCTGTACATCGATGACCCTAGTTATTCTTCCTTGAGTGATCTGGAGACTGGATGAATTGTCGCTTCCAACTCATTGAACTTTGTTCAAAATTACCCTTGATCGAAACTATCTATCAATAAATCTGTGCTGGCTTGATTCCACGTCTACTTGCTTCAACCTGATCAATAAAGAAATTCAGATCCATCATTAATATTCCTTTTTCCTGTTAAGAATTCAAAATAAATTCAAGAGATTTTCAAATATTTTGTGTGTTTTCATTAGAAAGTATATATCCTAATTTAAATGGGAAAATGACGCAGGAAGTAAAATCCATCAAAAATCCAGAAAATTGCTGTTTGGCGATTTCAGAGACAAGGTAAAATTCTAAACAGCCTGAAAATAATTTAAAGTATAATTAATTTCAATTTGCTCTGCAATGGGTATCCTATCTTTCCATTAGTCGTTTTGACCTTTTCAGGTTCTCTGAACTTTTTAAACCCGTCAAAGAGAAACGACCAACAAACAGACAAAACAAAACATACAACAACCAGAAACAACAACACACAGCAGAGAAAAAGATGTCTGTCCTCCCCAAGTGAGTTCCGCTAGCTCTCTGCATACAATGTACAAGAACTAACATAAGCAAAAAGTTGGATCATCACGATATGCGGTTTTTGTTCTCTCGTTGCCATTGTCATCTCCCTTGTTGGTGTCCATCTCCAACTATCGAACTATAGGAAGCCCTATGAACAGCGATTGATTGTACGTATCCAACTCATGGTACCGTTATTTGCACTTAGCTGCTTCATCGCACTCAAATGGTACCCCGTGAGCCGAGTAGTGGAGCCTGTGAAGGAGATTTACGAAGCGTTTGTCATATATACATTTTTTGCACTATTGACATATTTGCTTGGTGGTGAGAGGAACATCATTTTAATAACTGGAGGAAGAATGCCAGTGAGCCACCCGCCTCCGTTCAATAAGATATTCGATGATGTCGATATAAGTGATCCTTTTACACTGCTTAGCATCAAGCGAGGAATTCTTCAATACGTTTGGCTGAAACCATTGATTTGTGTAATGACCGGATTGGTTGAACTGTTTGATCTGGATACTGTCCTGGATATAAATCCATATTTGGTGATAAATTTGATTTATAACATAAGTGTGAGTCTGTCTTTGTATGAATTGGCATTGTTTTGGAAGTGCATGTACGCAGATTTGAAGCCTTTCAATCCTTGGGGCAAATTCTTATGTGTTAAGCTGATCATCTTTGCCAGCTATTGGCAAGGGGTGATACTTAGTATATTGAGCTGGCTCAATGTATTAGGGCCCTCAGATGGAAGGAACGATATGGGATTTGCAATTCAAAATGCACTTCTATGCGTGGAATTGATTGGGTTTGCTATTGGTCATTTACATTCGTTTTCATGGAGATCTTATACCGTATATGAACTTAGTGGGTGCGCAAGGCTAACGTTTATGGCTGCACTAAAGGATGTCTTTGGATGTGGTGATTTGATCTATGATTTTAAAGCGACATTCCATGGTGATGATTATGACTATAGACATTTTGACTCGGTCGAGGCGTTGATTGCTCACCCTGCTTCGAAGTCTCGGATGGCTAGATTCAACGATGGACTGAGGTTCACAGACCAGGGAAAACAGAAGTACTGGTTACCAAATACCAAAGGTGGAGCTAGTATGAAGACTCCCTTATTGCAAAAACCTAGGGCAGGATCCATCGCTTCGACAAATACATCTACCCGGGCAATATATGCGAATTCCATGCTGACTGTTAACTCTCGGGAGGATGAAGAACATAACCTTGAGGAGGATGACTTTCTGGATGAATATGTGATAGATGATGAGCTGTATAGAAAGGTCAAGAGAGAAAGACCCTTTGGTGATAAAAACTACCCGGTGGTGTATGACACAGAAGCACATTCACACTCCCCGGCCCTTCAAAGGCTCAGAAGAGAAGCGATGGCTAGACAGGGTGCTTGAAAGGCGCTTATGATAATTTTTTCATATAATTTTGATATAATTTTCATGATCTAATGACTTACGAGATCTTGAGATAGAAGAAAAAACATCAGGTAAAGGCATTCTTATCTGTCGTCGCTGTTGGTTTCCGGTGACAGTTGCCATGGCAACAAAGATGAAAAAAAAAATTCGCGCCACTGAAGAAGAAGGAGAAGTACAACTTGTGGGCTCAGAAAAGGAGTAGCAGAAATTCCAAGGAGAACTGAGGAAAGATGGACGACGCTGAGTTACAGGCAATCAGGGCTGCAAGACTACAAGAGCTCCAGAAGAACGCAGGCCAGGGCCAGGGCCAGGGCCAGGGACAGTGGGTTAACTATTATTAACCCGAAGAAAAAATTAGTACTAACAATACCACCGCAAGAAACAATGCACTAAGTGGAGCACTGGACCAAGTGCTCGAGCCAAACGCACGTGAAAGGCTGTCTCGTGTGAATCTTGTGAGACCAGAGAGGGCTCGTGCGGTAGAGCAATACATCGTGAAGCTCGTTCAGAGTGGTCAGATAAGACGTAAGCTTGGTGAGAGCGATATTGTTGAGATACTAGATGGACTCGCCAGAGACGAGTCCAAACGTAATGAGACACAGATCGTGTTCTCTAGAAAACAGGTGGATGAAGATGACGACTTCTTGGATTAACCCGTTAGGGAAGGTGTAAGGTGTATATCTAAAATCTTATGTAAGATCTTTCTATCTGTGCTTATCGTTCGAGATTCCGCTTTGGGAAAGTGCGCCTAAGCTTCAAACTTCAAAGTAAATGAGCACATTAGCTGAAACTTCATAGGGTTGGTTGTATAATGTAATAAATACTGCAATTTTCAAGAGCAAATCAACATTCACAGCAGCGCTTCAGTTTAAAGCTTCCAATCACCTTACTTTCCCCCTTTTCATACAAATGCCCTGCAAGGCCAAAGTCGGCTGTCCTGGATCTGTTCCGCCTTCCTAATCGGGAGAGTGGTTGCGATAAGCGATGAGTTGTGGATATAAAAAGGGGAGGAATACCTCTGTTCTAATTCCTGTAAATACACTTCATCTATTCAAACAGACAAACCAGAACAATGTCCATCCACCCATTCGACTCTATTACTGACGGTGAGATCAGACTCACCTCGAAGCTCGTCAAGGACATCCATGGTGACGCTTATGTCCACTTCACACAGATGGACAGATTGGACCCTCCAAAGAAGGATATGTTGAAATACTTGGATGCTGAGCGTTACGGTGGTGACCTCCCATCCATTCCAAGAAGAACATATGCCTACTATTACTTGAACGACAAGATGCCTCTATACAAGGCCCTTGTGAACGTTACTTATGGCCATGTCATCACCCACGGTGTCGCTTCCAACGCTAACGCTGGTCCACTGCTACCAGAAGACATGCTTGAAATTGAGAAAGTTGCTACGAACCACCCAAAGGTTAAGGCTGAAATTGAGAAGTTGAAATTGCCATCTCATGTCCACATCGCTATTGATCCATGGATGTATGGTACAGATTCTGATGACATCAAGGAACCACTGATCCAATGTTACACTTATTTGAGAGTGGACCACCCAGATGCCAACCATTATTCTATTCCGGTTAAGTTCGCCCCTGTGTTCAAGCTCCTAAGCAAAGAGTTTGTTCGTATGGATTATTTGCCAGCTGGTTATGATGAGAAGACCATTGCTACTCAACCATGGATCGAAGTTCCAGCTGTTGAATACCATCCAGATTTGAACGGCGAGAAGGTGTTGCGTGACATTAAGCCTTTGATTGTCGACCAACCAGAAGGTGCCTCTTTCACAATTGAAGGCGGTAAGATTACATGGCAAGGTTGGGAATTCAGAGCTGCAACCAACGCTAGAGAAGGTGTTGTGCTATATGATGTCCACTTCAAAGGCCGTTCTTTGTTCTACAGAATCGCTTTGAACGAGATGACCGTCCCATACGGTGATCCAAGAGCTCCATTCCACAGAAAGCAGGCTTTCGATTTGGGTGATTGTGGCTTTGGTGTTAATGCTAACCAATTGAACTTGGGTTGCGATTGTTTGGGTGTTATCAAGTACTTGGATACTTTGCGTATTGATCGCGATGCTAACCCAGTTAAGTTGACCAACACTGTGTGTATCCATGAGCAGGATTACGGTATCTTGTTCAAGCACGTCAACTACAGAAATGGTAACTCTATCGTGACTAGACGTCGTGAATTTGTTATTCAAACCATTGCCACCGTGGGCAACTACGAATACATCATCAACTTTGTGTTTGATCAAGTTGGTGCCATTACAGTTCAAGTCAGAGCCACTGGTATCTTGTCCACTATGCCAATTGATCAAGGTGTTACTGTTCCATGGGGTACCAATATCGGTCCAGGTGTTATGGCTGCTTATCACCAGCATTTACTCTCTTTTAGATTCGACACTAGAATTGATGGTGATAAGAACACCGTTTGTTATGATGACTACGTTCCAATGGAGGAAGACCCAGTTTTGAACCCATACAACGTTGGTTATGTCGGTAAGAGAACAATCATTGAGAAACCAGGTGCCATTGATCAATCTCCATTCACCAACAGAACTTACAAGGTCATCAACGAGAACGTTATCAACAAGGTCACTGGCAAGCCAGTCGCTTACAAGTTTGAGATGCCAGCTAAGCAAATGATGCTGGCCAAGCCACAAGCTTGGAACACCAAGAGAGCTACTTTTGCCACTAAGCAATTCTGGGTCACCAAGTACAGAGACAATGAATTGTACGCTGCTGGTGAGTTCACCAACCAATCTACTAAGGATGAAGGTTTGGCCGACTACGCTTTCAGAGACGAGAGCGTCAGAAACACTGATACCGTTGTCTGGCCAACTTTGGTGTTGACCCACCCTCCAGTGACTGAACAGTTCCCAGTCATGCCATCTGATTTCATGCAATTTGCTGTTTCCCCTGCTTCGTTCTTTGAGAGAAACCCAGCATTGGATGTTCCACTGGCCACAAACAAGTTCAACAAGTCCAAGTACTATGAGGAAACTAACGGTCCATCTGCCAACCCTGCTGCTGGTACTTGTTGCAAGACTACTCTTTAGAGATTTTGATATTCTTAGACATTTGTAAAATAAATCGGGTTTGTATATGAAATGTGATGTAGTATGTGTATCACTCACTGATGGACGTGAGCCTCGCCGATTCTCATGTTTTGAAGTAGTGTTTATCTGTTCGTTCTAATTGATCCTTTTGTATGTCCTCTATAAATAGCTAATATACTCATTGATACAAGGCAGCAACCTGACAAGAGCTGCCTTCTATGATCTCTTAACTTCTGGAGCATTCAAGCTATTCACGAAGCGGAAATTAACATCTGCATCGATCAGAACTGGATAGCAAAGGTGTAATTATGTAATTGGAGGGAAAGAGAGAGTACAGAAAACAGTGTAATGAAGAGCAATGAATGTTAGGAGGAAGTTAATCATTTCCTATGTCCATGGATGGATGGATGGATCGCATCTGGCCCTCGGGCAAACAGGCCCTTGGAGCAGTGCAGTATGCAGCAAATGCTAAAATCGTAAGATTAAGTATGCCACGGCTATCCTTTGCTTTGTATCATATCAATCACCATATTACTAAGAGTAGAATCTGTATATATAGGTAGTAGTATACTGTTAGGATCGGCCCAAATTCTCGCCCTTATATTTTTTACATATAATTCAATTCTGCTTTAGAGCATTGTATACGTTCCGGCATATAGGCTTTTGAGTGGATCCGTTTGCAGCGATTTCCAAACAGACTGCTGCCATACGAACAAACGAAACATCTCTTTTACTCCTTCACGACCTAATAACATACCAAACATAACAACAAAATAGCTGTTTACTTTAATTATAAAACTCTCTCTCACTCATTCTTTTCCCAGAAGCGGCCGCGGATTTGGGCCATTTTCCCGTTTCTGGGAATGAACATACTGGTGGAATCATGAAATTTGTGGTCCAACGAGAAGTGGAGAAGAGTGGTATGAGTATATTCAGATGAGAACAATCAGTTGATTTATCTCTTTATAGTACCAGCTTCCTTCATATTTTTGGTTTGGTGAAGAATGCCTTCCCAAAGGGGAACGCGCCACAGAAATCAAAACAACAACAACAACAATAACAACAATAACAACAATAACAACAACAACTACTACAACAACTCAGAACACAGAACACAGAGACAAAAATGCTTTCGCTCTTCAGATCTGGTGCAAGACGTGTGCCACAGATCCAATTCCAATTCCAATTCCATACCTCTTCTCTCTTGCTCAAGGAGAAGAAGCCAGCCAAGAAAGAGAAGAAGGACGCCATCAAAAAGCCTACACAGGCATTCTTCTTCTATGTCAAGGAGCGTTTCGCCCAGAACAAGGAGTCGCTCATGAAGTACGAGTTCTCCCAGAGAACAGGTGTCTTGAGAAAGGAATGGGACAACTTGTCCCTCGCTGAGAAGGCCCCATTTGAGAGTGCCGCCAATGCTGACAGGGAGCGTTACGCTATAGAGGTGGCTCAGGCTAAGAAGGATGCCCCACCAAAGAGGCCACTTACTTCCTATTTGCAATGGTTCAATGAGAACAGAGACAGCTTGGCTGGTGCCAATCCTGGTGTCTCTTTTGCTGAGCTCGGTAAGATTGCTGGTGCCCAATGGAAGGAGTTGAGCGAGAGTGACAAGTCTCGTTTTAAGACCAGATACGAGAAAGAGATCACTACCTGGAAGGACACCTACGCCAAGTGGAAGGAGTCAAGAGCCTGAATCTACCCTAACAATATTTTTTCCTATTAGTTAATACTGTTAACAAGCCCATGATTCACTCGTCTGTTGTATTAATTATTGCTAGCCTCATAATAAGCGTATACTCCTGAACAGACTACTTCAGCCAACGTAAATACCCAAGAAGCAGTTTTCGAGCATCCTCTCGTAGTTGACCCACGCGTGGTACTTCATGAACAAGAGCGTTCCATCACAGCCTGCGCACTTCATTATCTCATCAACACCGCCGGGGTGAAACCTTATATATTCCGTGATATTGTACACTTTGCCCTTTAGAACGGTCCAGCAGTCCTCAGTACTTTTGTGCTGCTCCAAAACCTTTTTGCTCACCCTTAGCGGGAAATCCATCGGGTCGACGCCTCTCATGTTCTTTCCCGATGAGTTCAGCCTGGCCCAGTCCAACGGCGAGCATCCTTGAGCTAGGACGACCTTCTTACGAGCACCAGCTCGCTGGGAGGAGTTGATAGCTGGGAAAGAAACTGTTGGTACTGGTGTTCTTTGAGCTGATGATGGTGTTAAGGTTGGGATTGCTACTGATGTTGATGATAATGTCGATACTGGTCGTGATGGTGATGGGGACGTTTGGGAAGACAGCTGAGGCCGCTGTTTCTGGACACGTTGCTGTATGGACCCATTTGGTAGGTTCAGAGAATTTGAATCCATGATCATATGGCTTCGTTGATGTTGAATTGGTATATTCTGGAATGACTACTGGTTATTGTTGCCAATGAGATGGGAACAAAGCAAAGAATGTGAACAAAAGGCCAGAACATCAACACACCACCATGCCGTCCTTCAAAATCCTCACTTCAGAGCCATGCAGATGAAGAGATTATTGAAAAAAGAGGAACGACAAGGAACGGTCACGAAATTCGCTAGAAGATACTATTGCCAGATCTATATGGGCTACATGGATCTCTTCCTCTCTCCATTCAATGTGGATGGAATTAGTTCGTTGACGAAGGCTACGACCAGCACTTCTTCAGGACTGTGCTTTAAAGGTCACTGAAAGAGAACTTCGTAATGTAGAGGCAATTAAAAGAAGAGGAAAAAATCAAAAAAATTGTTTACAATGCGCAGTTACATGTCTGTTTGTACTGTTATCAGTGTGGGTATTGTTTGTGTTGATTGAGTAATCTCATGGTTTCTCGGGCCGGGACATTACCTAAAGGAGAAACTTTTCAACTCCGAACACCAACCAGCACAGCAATCTGAAGGGTCCCGAGAACTCAGTTCTACACACTAAGAGAATTGCCAAAGAGAACGTAGAGCTGTTGCAAACGCCATACTACAAACAAGGTCAAGCTCCTGTTAATTTTTCCAATCAGCTCAGCACGAGTTTTTAGAACCGAGCTGCACCCATCCGGGGAAGGGTATCAAACCACCACATCATCCAACTTCAGTGGATGTCCTTCCTGGAACGCCTGCTAGACTTCAGAACCCCAGCAGTGAGAATCACCAAGGAAGAGTATATCAACAGAGTGGCCAAGGGTAACTACTTGCAATATCTGTACCTCAAGCACTGGAAACTATCTTCACAGTCCCAGAGGCTGCGTATGCTCCTTGTCGCTTCTGTCACTGCTATAACCCTTTACATCATTTCACCATCCATATCGTGGTACTTCACATCAGAGGAGGAACGCCAAAGAATGTTTAGTTCAAGAAGGTCTGATAAACACACCACCGGGTTGATCAATACCAGAAATGACTGTTTTGCCAACTCAGCGATACAGGCATTTGCGGCTCTTCCGGGCCTAACTTTATATCTCAACGATATCCATAAGCAGCATAAACTACTTTTCTCATTGCCATTGCCACAGGAAGCAGAGGAGATTCCAGCTTTGCCACTACACGCCGCCCTTGCTGACATTGCGAAACAACTTCAAGAGCCGATTCAAACCGCAAGATACATTTCTGTCTGGCCATTTTTACAAGTGATTGAAAAGATCTTCAATTCAAGGATCTCAACGAATCAGAACGATGCACAGGAATTGGTCCAGTTGATTGTAGAGACTTTGGGAAATGAACGCACCAAATTGAAGAAGTTTGTTAAGAAACACTCATTGAACGTTGTGATCCCAGAGATCCCATTCGATGGGCTTCTTGCTGACCAATTGACTTGTTATTCATGTCTCAACTCTTCCAGACCTTCGTTTCACCCTTTCTCAATACTATCGCTCCCTGTTCCTCAAGAGAGAACTTGTACTCTGAACGATATGATCAAAGCTAATGAAATTGAGACTATAAATGGGTATCACTGTCTCAGATGTAAGGTCAAGGCCATTTTACAAGTTGAGAACCAAAAATTAGCAAATGGAGTGAAGTTGAACGAAGTTGAAGCCCAGCTGATCTCAAAGCTGAAGATAATGGAACCAAGCCTTGCAATAAATGACGATTTAGAAGAGCCGATGGAATCTTTTGTGAAAAATTATAAATTCGAGGCATTCAAGACTGAAAACTTAGTCTCTACAATTGTCAAGAAGACATTAATGGTCAAAGCTCCATCTTTATTGACACTTCATCTCTCAAGATCGATGTTTACTGCAAACCATATCACTAGAAATGGATGCCACGTTGAGTTTGATGATATTTTGGAAATGAATATCGATGGCGTCCTGGCTCAGGAGTATGATTCGAGAAAGAAGGCCGCGAAGAAGAATGGGAGACCTTTAATCAATGGAGAACCTCAAGAAGATTATCATGCTACGCATGAAGAAGAAGATGATGCAGTAGAAGGATATGACGATGATAGATATGAACCAAATGAATTGAAGAAGATCCATTCAAAGATCTTGACAGAACACGATGAAGATTCAATCCATGTCGAAAATTCAAAGAAGCATGAAACAGAGCATGTTGAGAGAACATTGTCGTCCGAAGAGCAAGCTTCGATCGAGTCCAACAGTGATGATTCTCCAGAGGAAGCTTCATTAACTAGTGATGACGAGACTGCAACTGAGCCTTTGAACTCCACAAGAGGAAACGTTCGTTATAAGATGCGTGCTATGATTAGACACCATGGTACGCACAATGCTGGCCATTACGAGTGTTACCGCCATAAACCTATGTTGTTGAAAGACCCTGTCACCGGGTCAGTCATCAACATGGATCCAAAAATCCAATGGGATGAAGAAGTGAATGAAGAGGATAAGCCCTTGGAGCAACCGAAACCTCAGACAGCTAAGGCGATGTTTTTGGCTTCAGAGAGTGCCTCTCGTGGCTCCGAAACTATGGAATCCGATGATGATGGTTCACATTTCTACAAGATTAGAAGTAGATTGGGTAGTCTGGTATCTCGTCGTTCATCAGCGAGTAGCAGTCCTTCAGGGAGTGGTCGCAGAAGTTCGACGCTTGGTCTCTCTCATGTTGATAACATTGCTGAGGGCGATCAAGAACTGACCGCTCATGATCAAAAGAAGCAATCGACACCTGATTTAGCCAAGTTGAAGAAGATCTCAAGTGTCACAAAATACCCTTTCTGGAGAATCTCTGATAGCAATATCACTGAGATCAAAAAGAGCGATGTTCTAAAAGAAAGATGCGCGGTTTACATGATCTACTATGAAATGATCAATGATTAGATATTTATGACACGAAATTTCTTCAATTATTTTCCTATGATGTAGTTATCTTACGAAACATCCAAAACTTTATAAGAGGTCTCATTATTCTTATACATAAAAAGTTAGGGGCTAATATAGTAGATATCATTGGATCACAGCAACAAGATCACCAGCATCAACCATGTCACCATTAGTGTGCACAATCTTCAACACTTTACCCTTTTTTGGTGCACTCACTGTCATCTCTGTCTTCATAGCTTCAATGACAATTAAGCCTTGACCAGCCTCAACTTCGTCGCCAACCTTGGCCAACGGTTTCCAGAATCTACCACTGTTTTCAGAATAAACCAATTCAGCATCATCTGGGAATTTCTCCTCTTCGAGAGCCTTAGCACCACCAGATTGCTCCAATTCAGCATTGGCAACTTGGATTAATTGAGCAAACTCCGCAGCCTTTTCACCGTTCTGCTTAGACTCAAATTCTCTGATCGACTCCAAGTTCTTCTCAATCCATCTCAAATATTCTTCATGGTCGAACACGGACTCTTCAACATCAACTTTAAATTGACCGTGCTTGGCATCCTCAGTGAACTTGTCCAATTCTTCCTCAGAGACAGGGTAGAACTCGACTTGATCAAATGGAGTCAACAGCCATGGGTGTTCAGTGGAATGAGATCCAAGCTTGAGCTTATCCCAGATTGGAATGGTACGGCCAACCAGTTGATAACCACCTGGAGAGTCCATGGCATAGATACACATGTACATACCACCAATACCAACAACACCATTAGCAGTATACGTTCTTGAAGGGTTATATTTAGTACCAAGTAGTCTGTGACGTGGGTCTAATGGAACGGCACATGGTGCACCCAAGAACACATCACCAAGACCTAGAACCAAGTATCTCGCAGTGTACAACATGTCTTTCACTTCATCACGTGTAATGTCATTGACATTGGCAATGAAGTCAACGTTGTTTGGTAGCCATGGAGCTTCTGAACGAATAGTCTCTTGATAACGAGTGACACAATCAAGAGTTTTCTTGTCTTCAAAGGCCATTGGTAACTTGAACACCTTTGATTTCACTTTCCACTTGTTTTCAAACAATATCTCACGCTCATAAGCCATCAAAGTATCAACAAGACCAGCCTGAGAAATCTTATAACCATCAAACTCGATCAAAACAGATCTGACACCCTGAGACATCTCGACAATACCAACAGTCTGGTGATTATCCACCAAGTTAATCAAACGGTTGATTCTGTAAGAGTAGTTCAAATCCATCTTTAACTCACCGTACTCAATCAAGACATAGCGGTCACCAGCTTGTCTATAAGTCACAACTGGAGACTGCTCGTGCGGCTTGAAAGTGGCCAAAACGGGATTCTCAGGCTTAGACAAAGTCAATACTTGAGACACAGCTGGGTAACCACCTTGGAATGTGTCGATGGTTTGGTCCTGCTTGAATTTGAGTTCTCGAGCTGTGTTATATGAGATAGGCACAAACTGAATGAAATCACCTGGCTTAACTTGACCAATCTTCCACATCTCAGAGTCAGCAACGACGGCTTGGCAAACGAAGCCACCAAGAGAAGGACCGTCACAAGTTAAGATGACAGGCTCATCACCTGTGAAATTGATAGCTCCGAGAGAGTATACATAGTCATGTTGATTAGACGGATGCAAACCAGCTTCACCACCATCCAATCTAGCCCATTTCGGCTTTGGACCAATCAATCTAACACCAAATCTGTTTGAGTTATAATGAACTTTCCACTTCTCAGAGAAGAATGCTTCAACTGATTCCTCCTTGAAGAAATCCGGAGAACCATGTGGGCCACAAGTAACAGCGACAGTCCACTCCTTCGACTCAATAGGTGGAATAAGTTCTTTTGGTAAAGAAACTGGTTCGGATTCGGGAGCAGGCAAGGTATTTGAAGGCAAATATGGTTGACCTAAGAACAAAACATCACCGACCTTCAAGACTCTTCCATTATAGCCACCCATGTTACCCAGGGCAAACGTAGATCTGGAGCCCAAATATTCAGAGACATCAATACCGCCCCTGATAGCCAAGTAAGCTCTGCAACCCTTAGTCAATTTACCAATGGACAATTTGTCTCCTCTTTTCAAAGTAATTGGTACCCATTGGTCAACCACTGTGTCGTTGATCTTAACTTCAACTTCACCACCAGTGACCGCGATAACAGAGTCAGAATGGAACAACATGGATGGACCGTTCAAAGTTACCTCAATAGCAGGAGAGGCATTAGCATTACCCACAATCTTGTTAGCCAATCTGAATGAGAATGCATCCATAGGACCAGATGGTGGAACACCAATTCTCCAGTGACCAGTTCTACCTGGGTAGTCCTGAACCGTAGTGTAAGCGCCAGGAGTTAAGATCTCAAAAGCGTTAGCTTGGTAATCGTAAGAGTCCAAGATCTTGGTGTGCATTTTAGCAGCCTCAAACATCTCAGAGTTAGCCACAGATCTCAAGTAATCTAAGTTAGTGATCACACCATAGATAACAGTTTCATCCAAAGCCTTTTGAAGAAGTCTCAAAGCATCAGCACGATCTTTACCATGAACAATGATTTTAGCAAGTGTCGGATCGTATTCAGCAGAAACAACAGTACCCTTTTTAACCCATGTATCAACTCTTGCCCATTCAGGAAACAAAACATCTGTCAACTGACCTGGGGAAGGCTTAAAGCCCTTGACTGGGTTTTCAGCATACAATCTAGCCTCCATAGAAGCACCAGTAACCTCAATCTTCTGAGACTTGAAGTCTGGGGCTTGGTTGGCAGCGATATTCAACATCCATTCAACAAGATCCAATCCAGTAACAGACTCAGTAATTGGATGTTCGACTTGTAAACGGGCATTGACTTCCAAAAAGAAAAACTCATCTCTTTTCTCTTCATAGATGAACTCAACAGTACCAGCACACTTATAGTTCATAGAGCTACCCAACTGCTCTGCAGCTCTTCTCATAGCTTGCCTGGTAGCCTCTGGCAAGTTTGGAGCTGGAGTTTCTTCAATGATTTTTTGGTTACGACGTTGCAAAGAACAATCACGTTCGCCAATAGCGATAGCATTACCGAAACCATCACCAAACATCTGAATTTCAACGTGTCTGGCGTTTTCAACAAATCTCTCCAAGAAAACACCAGAATCACCGAAGTAAGCTTGACCTTGGTGCTTCACAGTCTCGAAGACCTTTGGCAATTCATCAAGAAGATCAACTTTCTGTAGACCGATACCACCACCGCCGGCAGTGGACTTCAGCATAACCTTAACAGAAGTCTCTGGGTCATTAGATAAACCGAGCTTCTTTGCAAAAGTGATAGCCTCATCAACATCGGCGATCAAACCAGAGCCTGGGACCAAAGGAACGTTGGCCTGCTCAGCGATCTCTCTAGCGGAGTGCTTCAAACCCAACTTTCTAATGGAATCACCAGAAGGACCAACGAACACGAGACCTTCCTTTTCACATCTATCGGCAAAGTCAGCATTCTCAGAAAGGAAACCATAACCTGGGATGATTGCTTCAGCCTTTGACTCCTTAGCTGCTTTAATAACCTTGTCGATGTTGATATAGGTCTCAGCGGCAGAATTACCATGTAATGCAATGGCAGCATCGGCATCCAAAACATGCTGAGAGTACTGATCTGGGTCAGAGTAGATAGCAATAGATTTGATTCCCAGTTTTTTCAAAGTTCTCATTATTCTAACAGCGATCTCACCTCGATTGGCCACAAGAACAGCATTGAATGGTCTCTTCTTGTTCTCTGTAGCCTTTATGGATTCAATATAAGATCTCCAGCCACCGAAAGAAGTGATGTCCTTAGTACCCTTCTGGGTGTAACCAAACTCTTCACAGATAAAGGATTTAACCCATTCACCATCTTCAAGTTCAACAGACCCAATACCAAGCGGCTCCGGAACCATAGCAATAAACTCGCCAAATCTCTCTAATGGGACAGAGTAGATCTCGACAATAATCTCAGAGCCATTATCAGCGACTCTTCTAAGACCTGGTTTTGCGACAGGACCAGTCTTTGGCAAAGCATAAAGTTTATAATTCTTCGAAGTCTTTGTAGCCTTCAGCAGAGTAGCATTGACCTTCTCCAATTGCCAATGAAGAGCCATACCAGTCAAATGAGCACCAACAACAGCCAACTTAATAGACTGAGACAAATCTGGTTTTGGTGGAGAAACTTCATCACCAATTAAGGCCAATCGCTTAGTAGCACCCATTGTTCTTTCAGATGGGAAAGCAGTCTTCAAATAGCGTGAACCTAACTCAAACAAAGCATACTCCGTGAACTTTCTACCTATTAAAGTGACACCGTTTGGCAATCCATCAGATCTGAAGCCAGCTGGCAAAGCAAGGGCACACATATCAGCCAAGTTAACAAAATTTGTCCAGGTACCTTGCTGAGAGTTAACAAGGACGGGCTGCTCTTCCAAATCTTTCAAAGTTGGGTTCAAAGGACAAGTTGGCACAGCTAAGGCGTCGATGCCTTCGAGCAGTTTTGTAACTTTCTGCAAGATTCCTTGTCTCTTATATTCAAAGGTAAAAGCGTCAGCGGCATCAAACTTGGTTGCTGTCTTGATGATGCCAATGACGGTCTTATCGAGAGTTTCTTCTGGCGGGTTGGTCTTTAAGAATTCTCTAGTGGCGGCGTATCTCTCACCCACCCAAGCGCCTTCGTACAGACATTTGGCCAAATCGAGAAGGTCAGAAAAGTCAATAGCGACAACTTCGGCACCTGTATCTGCCAAGTTCTGGATAGCTTTTTGGAAAATCTTAGGGTTCTCTTCTTCACCGTACCATGGTAAATATGATGGGATAGCTATCTTTGGTTTTGAGCCAAAGCTTTGAAGTGGGTTTGCTGGCATAGCTCTAGAGTATTCATCATTTTCTGTATCTGGCTTGGCCATTACTTCAAAAGCTAATTGGGCATCGCTCAAGTTAAGAGAAAAGACGCCGACACAGTCCAAAGACTTGCAAGCTGGGACAACACCAGAACATGAAAAGACACCAATCGAAGGCTTAATAGAGATCAAGTTGTTCAAAGCGGCAGGGACACGGGTAGAACCCGCAGTATCAGTAGTCAAAGCTAAACATGCGATACCTCTACCGACGACGCTAGCGGAACCTGAGCTGGACCCACCAGAAACATGTTTATCACTGAAAGTGTTTGGTACTCTCCCGTAAGGAGATCTAACACCCACAAGCCCCGTAGCGAATTGGTCCAAGTTGGTCTTACCGATGATGATGGCACCAGCCTCTCTAAGGTTTTTTACCACTGTGGAATCTCTTTCTGGAGTATAAGCAAAAGATGGACAAGCCGCCGTGGTTTGGAATCCCTTAGCATCAATGTTGTCCTTTACAGCGACAGGAACACCGTATAGCTTGAGCTCTTTCTTATTCGATCTGGCCTGCAGGATTTTCCACTGGTGTGCGATCTCCTCACTGGAGGCTACACTAATCCAAGCTGGGTCCTTTGGTGCCACTTGTTGGGCGCCAACGAGCTGTTGTAGCGTCTGAAGCGATACATCTGGTGTATTCTTGTAGTGAAAGTCGGTCCACTCGCCGATGGTCCAACCAGTAGTATCCACCATTTTGTGGTTATATTATTACTGAGTGAAAACAACTCCACATACTCAGCCAGTGGGTCCTTGGTCTCTTTATATGAAAAAAACACAATGTTGATCTTATCTCAGAGGGCCGGCGAAAGCCTATGGGCTCTTGATCTGGAGACGAAAAAACCCAGCTTGAACTTCGCCGGCGGTGCTACCGGCAGCGTTCATAAAACGGCGCTCGGGAGGGCTGAAAACTTGAAACTTCTACGACGCAGAGAATATGGTCGCTCAATTACAAAGATGGTAGTTTAAATTGTCATATTAAAATTTGAAACCCTTCGTAATATGCCCCCATATTCTACAAAACCCTTCACCTCGGAATTCCCTGCGATGAGTATATGGTCCGTACCAGCTGATAACGGCCCCTACCATAATCGATCGGGCACCACCGGCGAAGATGATCTCGCTCAAATTCCGTCAATGTGAAAAGATGGCTGGACGGTTGACGCAAGTGAGCTCAGGTCATGTACTTATGTCATACTATACATAATGCTTACATGCCATAGGCTCGTATTTAGCACTTTTGAGCTGGACGTCTTCGGAGGTCCCCTTGGTGTACATATACCACTGAATCTAAGATGGAAATCCCCGGTGCCTTATCGCTGAGACAAGGATATCGTCAACCCCACTACTGCTCCACACTATTAACTGTCGCCACGAAAGTCCCTCATCACGCGAATGGGACCCTCCCAAGCAGTCAAATATTTTGTGTCAAAATATGGTTTCCTGATTGGAAGATAAAAAAGCAACGAGATTATCAACTTATAGAGGCTACGATAGAAAATCTAAGGATGGATGCAATTAGACAATGTCAGTTGTTTGCTATAATCAAACAATCATTCAACACGAATGGCCAACTTTTCAAGTTCCTTCTCCTGCAATTTCTGTAATTTCGCCATATTCTTGCTGTCTCGCTTAGCTTGTGACCTCTCGGTTCTCTTATTGGCCCAAATTCTCAATCTTTCACCATACAAAGATACGAACAGTGGGAATGGAATACCCGTGCCAATCATCAAAAACGCAAAGATAGAACAACCCCAGCCGTATCCCACATTAGTAAACATAATAGGGGCGAACAATGGGAAGGCAAACCCGAAGTAGGATCTAAAGATACTCGCAGCAGCAATGGCAGAAGCGGCAAAACGGGGATTCATATCGATAAGGTAGTTCTGGATACAGTAGAAAACAGGGATCAAGCCAAATGCAAAGATACCGGACCCAACCAACGGGAAGATCCAGGGAAGACGATGGTAAGAGCCCCATCCATACCAGAACAGACCACCACTGAGACAAATTGCACCAACGAGTAAATATGGGATACGGAACTCCGGTTTGCTGACGTTGCCATTATTCAAGGTCATTTTGTTATAGATACCATCTGAAATACGATTTGTTACAGCGATACCAACGACATAACCAATTAGCAGCGCGATATATGTCAAACCAACTGACCCTGAACTAAAACCATAATGAACACCCCAGTTCTCAGGGAAGGTGACAATCATGATATAGAGACAACCGTAGGCAATGGCCATGAAGAGACCAAGACCAAAGACCATTGGATGTGTACAGAGCATGACCAGAGGTCTAGTCAAATTGACATAAAACTTTTCAAATACGGTTTCACCGGTAGCAATCTCATAAAGCGAGTGTAGGTGCTCGTTTCCTGTCAATTTCCTCAACTTCTGTGCCTTACGCTTCAACAGCTCTGGGGCGTAAGTTTCTTCTAGACATAGGGTGCCCTGTATGCCGATAACTGCGTTAAAGATGACAAGGACCCAGAAACACCATCTCCAATCTGTTCCTTGCACAATGAACCCAGAAATCAATGAGCTTATACAAGGTCCCATGGTAGGTCCTAAACTGTAGATTGACATGGCCTTACCACGTTGCTTGTTATCAAACAGATCACCTATGACACCAGCACCGATAGAGATCGGTGCACACGCACCAATTCCGGATAGTAAGCGGAACACACACATCTGTGCAGTGTTCTGAGATAATGCGCAACCGATATTAAAAAAAAACAAGAACCATATGGAGATGTTCATCACTGGTCTACGACCATACATCTCTGACAAAGGAGCAATGAGAGGTGAGAACAGAGCCCATGAAAGGATGAAAATGGACACCATCAACGATGAGATCACAGTGTTTGTATTACCAAACTCCTTGGAAATGTCAGACACTGCAGGCGAGAGCATCGTAGATGCAAATGGACCCAATAGAGTATACATGGCCGCAACACCACAGGATCTCCATTTTCGCATAGTGCTCCAGTTTCTTGGGTTCTGAGGATCATCTGGCCCATCCCAGGTGACCAATTCAGGGTCAATGTCTTGAAATTCCACACCATCATCTTTTGTGGGTAATGCCTCTTCATTTTCAGGTTGGTATGGGTATGATGGCTCGACATTTTTCTCTAAATCGTCTTGCTCTCTCTGGATTCTTTCACTTAATGCGGTGATAATGGTGGCTCTAGTCTTTGTACGTTGTAGCTCTATGGCATTGACATCCATTTCTGGATACAGCATCTGTTCCTTAAAGTCATTGTAGTCATCAGCGAGGGACTCATCTGTATGTTGTGGGTCGGGATTTAATTGTGAAACTGTCGTTACTCTGTGGATGGAGTGAGGGTCTTCTGCTCTGGAGTATGACGACAGTGAAGAGGCTGAATCAGACATCTTTGATAGCAGTATAGCGATGGTATTTAAGTGGTAGTATATTTATTAGCACCAAACTTAGTTTATTAATGATAAAATATGATTAATGATTAGTAAAATAAAAAAAAAAAAATAAAAAAAAACTTACCCCCACCGGCCTTGTTACTGTATCAGGTAGTTTTCGCGCTAAATTCTGCAGCTCATCGGGTGGCGTTCTCCCTCTCCGGCGATTGCCGTCATTTTCCGCTCTTGGCCTTTGACGCAATAGGCAGCCACATCCGTTTTTCTTCCGCTGTCTATTTCCATGCTCGTAATACAGCACGCTCACAAATGTATATCTGTCTCCACACATCAAAAGAATCGTAAATATGTGTCACCTGTCACATGTCACATGATTCCACAGCTATAGCCTTTCTTCACTTGATCAACAACACTCGATGTTCTTTCGTCACTGAAGTCATAACTATTAACCCTCTTGTACCATGTAGATTTGTCAACACGTAACGGACATACCCCATTCAGACCACGAACCATACCCAACACCAGCAAAGCCATAAGAATAGTATATAATGGAAAGATTGGATATAACAGTCGAACACCTTGGGTCTATCGATTTTCACAATGTGGGCCAACTTGGACTTCAATTTACTCAACACAAACAGGCCGAGTCTCCACGAAATGCGCTGTCTATTTCACGCTATCAAGTTGCAAATATTATATACCATGGAGGCCAAAATAACAATGTGCGTTGACGTGAGAACCTTTTGTATGGTCACTGCACTAGACCCATCAACCCTGGTAACCTGTGCTTGAATTCCAATCGCGGATGGTTGTAGTGTACTAATCCAACTGAAATACCAAGTAGACATAATAAAAGGGAATCATACACTATAGATTTCCCAATTATCACATATAATGAAATCATGGAATATTCCAAAATGGAGGAACCTGCACAAAACCCACGTTTATAACCAACTCTCTTCGTCCTAGAAATATTCTCCGGGGATAAAAAGCCCTTGTGAAGGTCATATATGGAACTGTGAATAAAGATGATGCTCTGATAGTTGTGAAACAGAATGAGATGAAGTAGCTCATCAATGTACACAAGAATCCAATAAAAGAAACAATCACATCATAAGATACCAACGGTACGTACTGGCCGGTGAGTAATCTCAAGGGATGAGGACAATTTCGTCCTCGCTCCTGTATTCAGTATAGACAAATGAATAAAGCAGAGCGATAGGCATCATAGCATAGAGCCATGGATTTCATTTAGCAATGAGTCTTGTATCACCAATACTTATCAACGTCAAGATCCGCCAGATTGAGAAAACCGCAACCAAGATAGTCATATTGGCTCAAAAACACACATATATGAATCTATGTTTCTGGTGTGGTAACGTAAAGAATCCATAGAAGATACTCCAATGGGTGAAGATGAAGAACACACTTCAACGTAGAACGTACTACGCAGAACGAACTTCCCAGAACCTACCCGTTGCTGACACACCGCAAATGATCAAATCCACAAAAATTACCAACACCCAGTACAACTTCAATACCTCCCTAGAACTCACTCACTTATGCTGACTCCTGGGAGATTATCTAGTATCAATATAGCCAAGGAGTTCATGCTTGCCCTTCCAACACCGCATAGCCCCAGCAACATAGAGCCGTAACGGCTCTCCTGTAAACGCGCCAACGAGGCTTCCAGAGGAAGCTAATAATAAAGATACAGCAACAAAACTATTTCTATTGGAAGCTTCCAGTATTCATCCTGGTATTGCAGTCTTGATGCCAAATCTGATCGGATGGGCACATCCGCTCCGTAGTTTAGTCCATTTGGAACGTATTGTCTCACCCATGGAGTAAAAGGAAAGCCAAGTGGCACAATGTTCCATAGTGTTCACATCTGATGCCACGAAAATTCTTTCAATTTAGTGCCTCTTTGATAGTACTGCGAGGATAGATAGAACAAGCAGATCTCTATTCGATGACGAATACGGTATGGGACTCAGGGGATTGGAATGTGTGTAAATCTGTATGGCAGAAAAGCGGATGGTATCTACTATCTCATCGTTGATATAACCCTCATTAAGCAGACTCATATTCAAAAGATTTTTTTTTGAAATGAGATGCTGGTTCACATGAAAGACAACGTACACAAAGGTAAAAGCAGTTGTCTAAGAGAAAAGAAAGGGATCTAATCGTTGAAATTGACTGAGAAGTGCCAGAACTTCGAGGAAATAGATTTATGCGTCATCTCTATACTCCAAGTCCCAAGGTCCTAATCGTGAACAGGCCATGAAATCACGCATTTGTTACCCAGATGAACGTCTTTCCTCGCGAAGGATTGGTGTCCGGCTGATATAATCCTGTTGATAAGGAGGCTAAAAATCGGAGTTCAAATTCAAACTCCGCAACTTTGAACTTCCCAAGAGCAAACAACAACCCATTACAACAGAATTCTCAACTAGCGAAATGTGCAAACCTTCTGAGTGTCCTACTTGTCGTATGTTAACAGCGAACTGACTTCCAATCTTTCTGACTAACAATGACCTTCAGAGAAAACCTCCTGGACTGGATGCGGGCTCCATATCCCAACTGCCATGTCTCAAGTGCCAAAGTCTGAATGGTGAGTTACTCTTTCCACATCTCATCTGTCATCTCACCAGCCTCATCGATCACGGTCAATCTCTATATCTGTAACCTGTAACCGATCTGCTTTTTTGAGGAAATTGAGTGAATATTATCACAGAGAGCGATACTAACAGCACAAGGTGCACTTGCGTTCCAACTTCAGGCGCCAAAGGCGAATACCCACCAAAAGCCGGTGAAGGTAAATCCTCGAACTGAAATCGATAACTTGGTCTGATCCTATTTCTTTGTTTGCTTTTCTAGTTAACTTTATGAAGGTTCATACATTTTCTGGGGATGTAGCACTGCTCATACGTAGTCCCAATGTTCACTGTTAACCCCCTAATCATTGAGCTGTCATATGTAACACGCCTATTTTTCAACAGGTATAAGCTGTCATTGGAGCAACCATCGCTTGTTCTTGTGATTCCTACTAAATCCAAACTATTTCTCATTATTATATAATGTCTCCCCGATCGAAATGTGTATATATCTTGTCACGAAGTCTAACAGAGCTCTGAGATCTCGTGATTGATGAAAGCTGACCAAAAACTCCAAAAATTCATTATTTGCCACTTCGACCTGTGTAGTTTTGGGTACGTCTGTACGTCTGTACGTCTGTACGTCTCTACTTCTAGTCGTTTTGAGTTTACCAAGTAAGCCATCGAAGTTCTGAAACGCATAGGACGCCTCAAAAATGAATTCTATATGGGATTCACTTGGTAGTTAGTTGGTAGATAGTCTACTGTAAGTTCCACCTAAGAATACACCATATGACCAGTCTTTGGTCCAGAAAGTTTGGGTTGAATCAGTTCTATCAATCCCTGTTAACGTCCAGTGAGTCAATGAGGGGGGATCGATAAGTGAATTCCACCCCTGGGCTCTCCAGCTTTCCATCCGATTCTAAATAATCTAGCTTTGGAAGTCATCAAAATGACCTGGGCTTTAGCTTAGAACTCAAGAAGCAAATATGATAATAAGACTCAAGAATCAAGATGCACTGATACCAATGGCAGGCTCCAGGAGATTCGAGTTGATTACAATTAGCACCGCTAATGATAGCGTACAATTCCTTCATCTTAAGAGAAAATGGTTCTTGTTTTCCATACTGAAGATATCGGTTATACCTCTTTCACGATTTTTCTACTTTCTCTAGGGAGTCGTGCTGCGACGACTCTTACAACATACTGATAGAAAAAGATACGCAATCTTTGGGACCACGCTTAATACTTTGTATGAATAAGATTGGTGCGTAACTTTTTTTCCTGGAAGTTGATGTCATCAACGCATCTTGACTGGACAGACATTTGGTTTATATTGTTTGAAACTTGAAAGCATGGTTCAACATCTATCTTAATAGTACTAAATAATAGGTATGTGAACGTAGGTGTATTTACAAATTCCGCGATATGACAAACGTATAGACGATAGGCCTAATTACTATTCGTAAAAACATATGATGGGCATTTAGGAATAGCAGTCTATTCGATATTGAATTAAATGATAAGGGCTGTTGAGCCTTCACCAAAATGTTCTGGCAATGCTTGAAGAAGATCTGCTGTTGTCTTAGGGGTTTTTTTGTTACAAAAACTGATGACTGGGGATGGACCTGCTCTAGGTGAAGATTACTGGCTCAAGAAGCGGGGGTTGGCTTTATCCTTCAAACTTTTTACTGAACTGTGGTGAACCATTCATTTATCTTGCAATTGATACTCGGATAGACCTCAATCTCTCATACTCATAAGTTGGAATTTCCATAATCTGAAAGCGATACCATGTAGTATCTGATTTAGCTTTGAAACATATGCAAGCTCGTCAAATTTTAAAAAGCCCCTTAGAGAATTCACAGCCATTTTTTCATGTAGTTCTATTTTAGTATCGACACATGGTTGAGCACAGCCTCTCATTGGTATTGCCTACTCCAGGAATAAAAACGAGGCATGACATAGTAATTGCATGATCGATATGCTTTAAGCTTAAGATAAACAATATCAGCTAGCTATAAGCCTCAGCCCGTATCCCGGTTCTTGGTAGCTACTAGTTATGACCCTTTTTACGATATTATCTCTCCAGTGTTGAGAACTTTGAGCTAAGGGCAGCTTAGGGGTGATCCATCCAATGCCAAGATTTTACTTCGCCTCGCCTGACACAGCCCAAGCGCTTTGATTAGAATTCAGATGATGCCAAGGGCCATTATCTGCAGACTGAATTTCGACCTTCAACATGGGATAACTTATAAAGAGACACTTGTTCCCATAATGCTCAGCACTTCTTCGAAATTAAGAGGTAGAGCTTCTACTGAAACCAGCTTCAAGGATGCCAGCAGATGTCATCAGTTTTGAGGATAGACAATACTATGTCTTCTATCATTATGCCCCAAAGCAGTGGGTATCTATTCATTACGCAGTGCTGTTCTTGCTGACACTTGGGTTTGAGATATACTCGGTAGTGTCTGCTAACAGGTACTTCAAAAATGATGTTGCTTCTAAAGATAGAAGAAGATACATTGGGATAAAGGTGCCATTGATGATTGGTGTCTTACTTGAGGCAATTGGCTACATTGCCCGTGCTGTCTCTGCGAATGATACGGAAGCTATGATGCCGTACGTTATCCAGTCAGTTATGCTTTTAGTTGCGCCCGCCTTCATTGTTGCAACAATCTACATGTGTTTGGGAGAGACTATTAAATGCCTGAAAGCGGAGAAGTACTCTGTAATTCCCGTTAAATATCTAACAAAGATATTTGTTTTGGGTGATGTATTGTCTTTTCTAATGCAAAGTTCTGGTGGAGGAATAATGGCTAACGGCTCTTCTGAACTTGGCCAGAAGCTAATCGTCATTGGTCTCTTTGTACAACTTGCTTTCTTTGGTTGCTTCGTTATCGTCATGTCGCTTTTTGCTTATAGAATCCACAACAGTCCTACCGCCAAATCCTCTTCCCTTAAGCATACCAGACCTATCTTCGGCAACTGGAAGCATGGATTGTCTGTTCTCGTCATATCATCGATATTCATTTTGATCAGATCAGTTTACCGTGTCGTTGAGTATATTCAGGGCACGGATGGTTATCTACAATCGCATGAAGTTTTTCTTTTTGCTTTCGACTCTGTCTTGATATTGGTGTCTGTTATTACACTTGAGACGAACAACTTTACCAGATTCTTCTGTTCTGCAAAAGCTGAAGACAATGATTTCTATAATGACATGTATCCTTTAAGATGAAAAAGAATCTTCTGGGTTGGTGGCTAAGACATAGGCCCCTATAAGGATATCCACTAGAGGTGGCAGTAGATATTAGGACTCATTATGCATCTTGGCGAGCTCAATAGAATAAGCTCAAGCCTCAGAAGCGTATACACATATATAGCTTCAACGATCAAATGCAAGATATGAAAGAATTATCCAGATATCCCACCAATCGCTTCATATTTCAATTCGGCTAGTGATCATTTGGCTGTTGCGGCGGACCATAGTTTCTTCCTTCATCTATGGTCGGCGTAGTGACTTCAACCGAAACCTGCGCAGGCATGGTCTTCATCTGAATTCCCATATACGAAATCAGCTCCTTATTGGTCGGTTGTACCACAAGTCTTTGGCATCGATTCTCATGAAGTCCGAAATAAGACCCATCTCTGCCTCAACTTCCTGGCTTATCGAGGACATTATATTTATCCAGCTCTATGAAACACCTTCTAAACCATCCGATGTGGCTTTTTTACCTCATCAGACCTGGTCACGAGTCACAATGTCCTTTTATTGCAACTGATAGTACAATCTCTGCAATTCTAAAATGATAAATCGATCATCGGGAAGTCACTGAGCTGTTGTAATGCGTTTTGAATGCTTTCTGAGTGCATGACCTCGAATAAACCTTATCAATGCATGAGCACTGCAGCCTATGACGTTAAGTTCCCAAATGTTTTACATTGAAAACGCACAGGCTTACTCTCATGTTCACAATAATTTATAAAGGTGAATTTCCAGGAATCCGAAAGAATTTTGAAACCTTCATTTAGATGAAAGATAGTCCAATGTTCTTTGAAGCTTCATCTGTTCAACCGGGCTCACCTCGCATCTCTTAAAGAGCAGAAGTCTGACATTCTACCTTCTACACCTCGCTTCATGAACGGAACCAGTTCACGTGACATGAGTGCCCAAGCGCCAAGATGGGGAACATTGGCTTGATCTTGCTGTACAATACTATCAGATTCTAGATGATCTCCTTCGAATAACACATCCACAGTGCTTCATTCAATTCTTTAAAGTAAAATCTGCGTATCTTCTATGATAATGGCTATCAGTGCGAGAGAGACTGCAAGAGGCCTAGGCCTTCACAATGGGGATGCTGATGAGTGTGCGATGTGTACATAACTGCCGTAATCGTTATCAAGACCATCCCTCTTCAAGTCAAGACCGTTGTTCATAAGGCCAAGATACCCACCCAGGTCATGGTCTTTCACGTTTGCAGCCATCATCGTCATCATCTGAGGTCTTCTGTCATCTGTGCTCTTCTACAGGTCAGAATCGACTGACAGATCGCAAAAGTCAAGTCTTAGACCAAAATATGAAGGTTGGGCTAGCTTTCAGTGACCTGTTTGCTTGGTTAGAATCTTGTGCGTTTTGGGAAGAAAACTCATCAAGCTTACCATCTTGGGTAATCTTCTTAATTAGGAAAGGTCATGAGCAATTTGCGGACAGACCAACCACGAATCACTAGAGTCTCATTCGTCAGGTCGTCAGGTCGCTAAATTCTAAATTCTAATTGTCCCCACTGGAAAGTGAACTCCTACAAAATTAGGGGCCGATCATTATTCAGAACAGTAACGCCCCTGTTCACCACGACACGCGATGTTCCTCTTCAGATCGTCTTCAGACGTCCTTACCACATTCACGAAGTGCCCATACCACGATCGTAGGCGGAACGCAGCCATATGGCTGATAGCTGGAAATGTGCACCCGCTTTTTCGCGTGATTTCTTGTTCCGCTTTTAATGTGTTATCTTAGGAATATATAGCTATGGCAATTCACGAACAATATCAGCTCTTGCTTAGATCCACCTTTTCTTTCTTTGCTCTTCTACCCTCCACATTTTTTCCGAGATTCTTCGAGCGTTTAGTTTTCGAGCTTTTTCGATCCTGTTCGAAACTGACGGATGGAGATCGAAAAAAAAGTTCTGGACCCAAAAGCGGTTAAATCGCCTGCAATCATGCGCATGGGCAGCGCTACCGGGGCCCTAATCGGCTCGGTTTGTGCGCCGTCAAATTAGATGCTCTGCATAATCCTGCATGCTCAATGCTCGTTAAGGAGAACATCGCTAAGATGCTCTTAGAGCTGGGCGGGAGCGCGTACAGCCTGCAGGACCGGTTACCTTGGAGATATCGCCGTGGTAAGTGGGAATGCTGTGATGTTCAATGGTGCGGTGTGAAATTGAGCGGCAGAAAAGATTAGAAATATGTTAAACATGTGTGCCTGTAGTATATTTCTCCTTAGCCGAAGTGTCTCACATTTCCACCCCACCTTTTCCCCCCAGATATCAGTACTGCACACATCGCCCGCGCTGTGAGGTTTAGTTCTGTACGGACCTGCAGTTTACGGCAATAGTGCAAGTAGGCCAAAACCGTCGCCCAAGTTTCTGACTGCTCTCAAAAATTTGTCACAACTCCCCCGAAAACTTTCCACTTCAACGAACCGATCAGACTACAGATACAAGTTGACCTCCCTTAACACCTTTCAGACTCACAAGAAGATACCAAATTGCCTCTATCGAAACATACATATAATCAATTGGCCAAAGCTGAAGCACCGTCCCGTCCCGAAAAGTGTCACTTCCAGAATTCACATTAACAACAGTAAACAACGACAGAAAAGAAGAATGAAGGAAGCAAGCGCAGACTTATCGAACTCCCTTTGCCTCACACAGTCAAATAACTCGTCATTGCGATCATATACATCATCCCTGGCTGAATCTACGGGCACTACAAAGTCAGCCAAGTCTCTAAGTTCCAAATTCAACAAAGTTCTAGGTCGTAAGAGATCCCAATCGCTCATGTCCTTACCACCAACAACAACCACATCACAGTCACAGAAGGACGTGATGCGACTCATAAGAAACAAGAGCATATCCTCCTTGATGCCACCGGCTCTTCTATCGGGAAGCCAGAGCTCCAGTCGTGATAGTTCGATTGCATCCCTTTCAGACATGGAGGTGGAACAACCAATAAGTCCCCTCTTCAAGATCGAGGAGGACTCTGTCGAAATGACGGGAAGATTTGGTAAGTTTCCACATGAGATTCGGACTGTCAGGTATACTTGCGGTAAGGACAAGGTGGTTCCACTATCCCCAACGAAGATCGTGGACCATAAGGAGTTCGATGACATTGCCGACGATATCTTGACGAAGGTAAACCAAGAGGCCTCTATTGAATGGAGAATATAGAGTGCCTCTATGTATGCGGGTTTTAGCTCGGTGTGGGCATTGCGTTTGAGGAGTGTTTAATTTGAATCCCAGATCAAAGAAGGAGCAGGTTCTCCCTTTTGATCTTAAATATTTTGCTATAGATTGTGTTTTTTTGCTAGAGAAGAGAATATTCAAAGTTTTTCTAAAACTAGCTTTTTGCTTGCAGTTATGTTTAGTTCTTATTGGCAACTCATTATGTTGTTCTCCTTTTGTTCGATTATTATTACTTCGAATGACTATTCTACTTCGTCTGTAGTACAAATACATACATCTATTGAAGCTACACATTACTCAACTACTTTCCAACTCGTCTTTACACATGTACCACACTTTACTCAACCCACAAGAGCCAGAGATCAATCCTGACACGAGATATATAGCTGAAGGAGATTTAACATCAAACACATCGATCGTATCACAGACCAAGTCAAATGAGAGTCTCACCAGGTCCAAGACGATTATACGCTCCTCATTTTTAAGCGATTTCAACTTGTCAACGAGACCTCTACCCTCCACTGGAGATTTATTAGAGAACTCACGCATCAGCTGCTGCCTCAACGGCGTGCTTCCAATGTTTTCCACCAGTCTTTTGCTCAAAATGCTAGCGCGCTGGCGTACTTGATGTTGGATATTGATCTGGAGTTGTCTTTCTCTGTTATCACGAAGCTTACACCAATTCTTCTTTAATCCAAGAAGAATATCAGCATACCATGCCAGAGCGCCCTGACGAGTCACAAAGCTCTTGAAATGTGGGCTTGTGAGAACGTTGACCTTGAACAGAAGCTCTAGTTCATCAAATATTCCATACCACAAGTCGATGAAATCACCAAGGAAGTCCTCATTCAGATAGATAGAGGAGAAATTGTCCCAGGTTGGAGCTTTCATGAATGAATCCAACTTCCCCAGGAAAGAACGAACACGTAGCGGAGTACCACCAAAACGCAAGGCATAACGGAATGCAGATATATTCTTTGTCACTTCGAAGATTTTCTTCTCAACCATTGTGGAGTTGAGGAACAATAGCAGTTTGACATATTTGATAGGTGTTTTGTAATGTAGGCGAGGATCTGGCGACAAGTTATTGAACTTCTCATTGACTATTAATCTTCTTGTGTTGACCAAGTACAATTTGATCAGGTTTAAAGCGTACTGTGACACTTTTGCCAATCTGTCTTTACCTCCAACTTTTGACAATAAGAGTTTAAAAAGGTCAAATTTCGATATCACTTGTCTTAGATCCTTATCGCGGAGTTCTTGCGAGAGTGAAAGCACCTCTGGGTCATTATCATCCACTGGGATGGCCTTGATCGGTGACAAATTACCTGAAGTGGCTGACGATAAGTCTTTCTCTTTGGAGAACGGCGAGGGCGAGTGCAGTTTCAGCTCTGCAAAGCCATGGTAATTGAACACGTTGGACTCATTTAGAGTTGAGGTGAATTCCATCTGGGCGGGATCTTAATCTGTTTCCCTCCTGCTTGTTCTGCTTGTCCTGCTCTTTCTGTTTAGCTCTGTTGATCTGTTTGGAGTTGGTGATTCACTGGGCGTACAAGGGCATCGGGCTGGCGTTTACGCGGGGCAGGACTTGCGGTCCCGCCGAGAGATGCCACTATTCTGTGCGCCCAAGAGCGTTCTCAGACAAATTCAGCGTAAACATCAGCACGATTCCGTTTAGAGGCTCACCCATCATAGCTGAGTGGTGCAGGGGTAGTTCACCATTTAAAAATTGTATTACTGTCGTGGTTCCACTTTGCTATATTAGTTAATAGTTGTTACTTATTAGCAATATGGATGGACACTCGTCAGCAATCCACTGTACACTGTACACTGTTCATGTTGTCCTCTTGCATTCAAATTTAAACAGCATTTGGCTTTGCAGTATGTCTCTAGTCTGCCTCTAACAAGATTATTGGCTGTCTCCTCTTCCCTCAAATCCATTAAGTAAGGTCCTGCAATCTTCTGTCAAATGGTCCATGGCTACGATGAAACATCTATGCAGGCCTCGCTTCCAATGATCCACGGTTCGTTCTTCTCCACACATTCAGATCTCAGAGCTTTACAGACTGTCGTAATCTTTATGATGTAGGAAGTCTTCCTGTAGTTCTCTCTTTCTGTCTTGATTGCGCGCACCAAGTGTCTTATCAAACATGAATTATTTTCCAAACAACAAGCGAGAGTCTGATAATGAAATTCCAGCGTGCAGCAAAGTCAGGGCAAAGGTTTGAGTTGCATGTTCATTGTTCGCCAACTACCAACTGCTAATTACTAACCAGTCGATTCTGCTCTCGTGCACCGAGGCTTTCCTAAAAACAAACGACGCCGGTAAATGTACGACCCCCTCTTCGGCTAGTCTCCTGTGATCCACGTCGAGTTTATCCTAGATTGTTCATCTTTTTTTTGGAAGTGTTAAGCTCAAACCTAGATTTCATGATAGGCCGTGACGTTCCAGCGCGTTTCAGGTCCTATAAATGGTGTGGTGTAATTATCCAAAGTACTTTCTGCAAAAGGCTTCTGCACTAGAGTGCCTTGACACAAAAATCCGTGGCCATATCAATGTCAACATAATCAGCAGATGAGAATCGAAAACGTGGTTTGAGGTTTGAGGCTCACGTACTAGAGCTCGGATGATGTAAATGATGTAAAGATGCCTATTTCCAAAGAACAGTCAACTATCTCTAAAGACTGATAGCGTTGGCAGTTGTGTTCCAAATCTAAGGTTTTGTGAGTGTACGATTTTAGTTAGAGCCCACAAAGATCAGCCCTGAAACCCGAATCCTAAGGTGGTGTGGTACTCTAAAAAACACACAAAAATAACAACTGCAATTTCGAATCTAGACTTAAATAGGTTACAGTTTCAACCAGGATTTCTGATTTCTTGATGTACCATCTACCACAATTCAAAGCACACAAAGATGACACCAAAAGAAGGCTCTGATTAATTGCAAATCGCAATCACGTCTAACAATAACGTCCTCTATGAAGATGGGACCGTAACAAGTTATCTGAGGCGGATGACAATGATTCTGTCTTTTTGGAGAACGGTGACCGGAAGTGCAACGTCAGCTTTCTAAGACTCCAAGGTTGTGATTTCGAGGTAAATTCTATCTCACTTGTTCCACCTATAATAGTAATATTCCTGTTTTTCTTGTGCTTTTTTGAGTTCACAGTTCATGCGTGCAGCCAATCGGGGGCAGAAGTTTATGCCAGCGTCACGTTGAGATTCCCCCATTGAAAAAAGATAAGACTACAACTGCCTCACAATCGGCAATGCTAAGATGCTTAACCCAGCTCCATTAGACTTGACTGGGATCTGTTTGTCTCATGTATCAATATGTCATATGTCATATGTCATGTGTCATATGCCATATAATTAGTCTTTAGACTTTAGTTAAGTTTCATGCAAAGCTCAGCGCGAATGTCAATATGGTCCATTGTGGTCGGTGATTCTTTAGTCTCATTGAAGTTGATGCTTGTTCATGAATTGAAAATTGAAGATTTAATTGTCTTCACTCACTACCTCAGATGTGCTCCGATACTGCTATTCGTTCGCTTTATTCGATGACTTACGTATAGCTTAGGCATACAACACAACAGAAGAGTTCAACACTATCCGTACTCTTGGCAGCAGTGGTTCTCTTTGCAGTCCGGCTGAATCGATTCTATTGAGACCAAAGTCCAATTTGTCGATTTTCTCCCTATCCCTACCAGACTGGCTATTCTTGCTAGTGTTGGCCATCAGTCATTACAACTTACATGGGCCGTATTATCACAGCGCAAGCTAGCGAGGTCTGTCTGGTTGCGTGCAGACATTTACTAAATGCAACATCCTTTGTGTTGGAATATGAGTAACAGAATCAGCTGCAACTCAGTGCTCACTTTACTATTCCATCAACGCAATTCTAGGCGCCACAAAAGTTCAGAGATGCTCAACCGTTGTTGTTGTTGTTACTTGTGATGATTTTCAGATTCAAAACCATTGCTTTTTCAAAGATGCAGGAGTGCGGTTTCGAACATCTTCATATTTGATGATTTTAATATCTTTATTTTGGAGCAATAGTGTCAGGCAAATACCATACATTACATGTAGACACTAGGATATTGTTGATTGGTACTTAAAAAGAGCTAATTCGAAGGGCCTGTGACACCATTCAAAATTAGCCACAGCCATGCGCCACAAGGAGCCACAGCGTTGCGTCATATACAACAATTCCATTCTATACGAAAAAGAAGATATATATCATCATCTAGATCCTCCCGAAATGAGGGAATAATGATAGTGGAGTTCACTCTACGTCTTTACACAACCATTCGATGGCTCAGTCAAGAAAATATTCAATCACTGAATCAGTCCTACTGTTAGCTAGTGAGGATGTTGAAGATTTCACCTCTTCCCTATCTCCACCAGAGGAACAGCCACTACTAGGCGAACAATCCCCTCCTGAAGAAGCTGAAGATAATGACATCCCAGAGGTGTCAATTCTTAAGATTCCTAACATACTTCCTATTGAAATCTCACTTTTAACCAATGTCCTTCTGGCTTCGTTTGATATGACCGTCACGGCGTCGACTTACACGACCATAGGGTCAGAATTCAACGCTGTCAATTTGAGTTCCTGGATAACAACATCATATATGATTACAGCCACGTCTTTCCAGCCCCTTTATGGATCTTTCTCTGATAGCCTAGGTAGAAGAGCTTGCTATTTCTTCGCAACATCTGTTTTCACATTAGGATGCGTTGGATGTGCCATAGCCCCAGATATTTTAACTCTGTTTTTTGCAAGAGCTTTGACAGGTATTGGTGGGGGTGGTTTGATTACGCTGGCTACTGTGGTTAACTCAGATATCATTCCGGCATCTAAGAGAGGTCTTTTTCAAGGATTTCAAAACATTCTGATCGGTGTCGGTAGTATACTGGGAGCTTCTCTTGGAGGAATAATATCAGAGACAATAGGATGGAGGTACTGCTTTTTGGCGCAAGTTCCGGTCAGCACTATAGGCTTAATATTTGGCTTCTTTTACATAAAGAATCAAAGAGACTTGAAAGAGACTTTTGGTCTGAAAAAAGTTGACGTCCAAGGCTCCTTATTGCTGGTTACTGGATTGACGCTTCAACTGTTGGCCTTATACTCACATGCACATTTATCATACGCTTTAGGCGGTCTTTCGTTGATTATACTCTACGTATTTATCAGGGTTGAAATTGGTACTGAGAGAACACCAATAATTCCATTTGGCAAGATCCGCAACTTATCCAATTATCTAATTTTAATCATTGGAGCTTTGTCCGGATTTGCCAATTTTGCATATATTTTTATTTTGCCTCTTCTGTTTCAGATCGGATTAGGAGATTCACCATCTAAAGCTGGCCTTAGATTGGCAATTCCTTCTATGTTTACCAGTGTTGGTTCTTTGATTACAGCTTACTTTATGAACTTGAGTGTCAAGAATTTGAAATTTCTTGTTTTTGCTGGTGTACTTCTGATGCTCCTTGGTAACATTCTGGCATTATTGATCTCGAGGTCTTTTCCTCAAAGCTTTCTGAATCTATTGTTGATTCCCGCAAACACTGGTCTTGGTATGTGCTATCCTGCATCACTTTTCTCATTTGTTTTTGCATTCCCCAAATCCATGCAGGCGACTTCTACATCAACACTTTATCTTTTCAGATCTATCGGCCAAGTCTGGGGTGTGGCTCTAGTCTCAACTGTTGTGCAAAAAGTCCTGGAAAGGAATCTACGAGGAAATGCAGAAATTGATGATGCAATTATCACCAAGATCCTGAAATCGATCAGCTATATCAAAAAGCTACCACCTAGTTTGCAAGACGTTGTTACCATTGAGTACGATTCTGCCATCAGATTTGCCCAAAAGATCTCGATATTTGTCTGCTTATTCAACTTATTACTGTGTTCTGTGGAAGTTTTTGTTGTCAAAGGCTCAAAACAGAGAAAATAGAGATTATAGATACTAATATCATTGTTTTTCATGTAGAACTTGTCAAGCTGCAAGCAAATTCTTAATCCCTTATGACGGTGGATGATAACCCTTTCGTTTTACCAAATCACGGAAATGGAAACAGCAGAATAGCTCAGCATCCAAGCATTGTTCAAAATTCTTGTCGAGCCCTCAGACGCTCCGGTCTTACTTTCGACAGTCAAATTTGCGATTAAGAATTGACCCAACACAGTGGAAGCACGAAAGGCTCTCTTTCCACGGTACAAGACAGCACTTGCGCAGTTAAGATATACTGAGAAGCATTACTGAGATTGGTTTAATAACCAACAGTTCCCATGTAAGACTAAGAAGAGAACCATGCATGACTGCAGTCAACAGTCTACATTTCATAGACATTGGATCGACAAAAAGACATTGGTGACAAGTGAGACAGTGGATAATCCACAGAAGAAAGAGAAATGCATCAGAACGGGTTAACAGTTTTTGGCAACCCTTCTGTATCACTACAATATCACTACAATATCACTAAGAACAAGGTTCTGTTTGAAATTGCATCGAGTTAAAGGTCTTGATGAGATAAATAAGCTTAAAGTCAAAAGTGGAGCATGCTGGTCCCTGGATGCTAAGTAGAAAATTCCAACTTAGTTTGCTGATATGATTATTCTACTATGTGATGTCCTTCGATGGTATCAGGGAGGACGTCCTCTTAGACGAATTTGGATGTCTATGTCAAAAAATCTCGACTTCCCCGATACTAAATTATCATAGATGTTCAAGGTCATATTCAATTTTGTCAATATCTATATTTCCTGACTATTTGAAAGCTGTACGATTGATGAAAATATCATATATCAGTGGCATGATAGCACAATAATGTACACATAGTATACACTCTGACGCAAAGAAGACACGTTGAATCCTGGTGAGCCACACTTCAGACGGACTTACACTTGCAGGGACGGATTCTGGAAGAGAGATTCTGGTGTGGCTGGTGGGAGTCTCTGCAAACTGTGTGGCGCCTGCTGCATCATCTTCAACTGTGGTATAAAATTCAAGCGATCAAGAACATGCTCTTTCTACGAAAGAAAATGCTAACGTTTCTGTGAGGCGTCATTTATACCATCCCTTGACTTTATCAATGGTCCATTCCCAATTCAGCGATCAGGACTCTATAATGAAAGATGATCTGACAGAAACCACATATCTGTTGCGTTCGAGAGGATCTGAATCGAGCAATACCAGCGAAAATAATCCCTTCATTGACCTATCGGTTAGTGAATATTGGTCGAAAGTTTATGAGAAATGCGGATATGAATGCCGGAATCATTTCGATCCTCAATTCACCTGGACTCAAAATGAAGAAAATACCGTTCTTCGAAAGCTGGGTTATAGAGTAACGTTATTGGCGTGCTTTATGTTTGTTGGTTTACAGATCGCCCGTGGGAATCTCATACAAGCAATATCTGATAATATGCTAGAAGAGCTGAACCTAACTACGAGTGACTACAATCTGAGCAACTCTTTAGCAAAGATTGCCTTTTTATTGGCTGAAATCCCATCAAGTATAATATGCAAGAAAGTTGGCCCAGACATCTGGCTACCCTTTCAAATGATTGCTTGGTCTATTGTTGCAACTTTGCAAGGGTTTGTGAAAGGGAGAAAGTCGTTTTTATTTGCAAGAACTCTAGTTTCATTGCTAGAAGGTGGATTCATTCCAGAAATGATTTTATGGCTATCATACTTTTTTACGTCGAAGGAATTAGGTTTTAAGTTGGCATATTTCTGGTCAACTTCTGCTGCCACCCAATGCCTCTGCGGTATTCTTGCCTTTTTCCTGCTGAGGTTGAGAGGACTTTTTGGGTTATCCGGTTGGAGATGGTTATTCATAATAGAAGGCTTCATCACGCTTTTGATTGGTATTGTCTCATATTTTTTGATAGCCTCTTCCGTTGTTGAAACCAAAAGCTACATGTTTCCAGAGGGTTGGTTTACTCATCATGAGGAGAAAATTGTCGTTAATAGAGTGCTGAGGGATGATCCTTCTAAAGGCGATATGCATAATAGAGATGCCATAAGCTTGAAATTGCTCTGGGATGCTTTTAAGGATTTCGATTTATGGCCAGTCTATCTGTTAGGCCTCATTGCATTTGTTCCATTTAATACTGTGAGTAACTACTTCACTTTGAACATGAAGGAGGCTGGAATCGGCACACTGGATGTCAATCTTTTGACAATTCCATACAATATTTTTCATATTGTTACACTGCTAGGGATCACGAAATTATCAGAACGTCTTCGATCGTGCTTCTTAGTGGAGCTAATCTCTCCATTATGGGTTCTTCCTGGCTTAGCATATCTTACATGGGGTGAACCGCAGTCAAATCCAAGAGCAATGTTTTGGGTAACGACGTACACATTGTCCCAACCATATATCCATTGCCTCAACTCTTCATCAATATCGAGAAACTCCAACTCCGTGAAGACGAGATCAATTTCATCGGCTCTGTATAATATGTGGAATCAGGGAGGTGGAGTCATTTCTGCATATATTTATAGATCTGATGACTCTCCTTTATATAGAAGGGGGAATGAACAGTTGTTCTGGCTTTCTGTCGCCACTTTTATTTATATCTTGTTGGTGAAAGGCTATTACATGTTCAGAAACGATCAAAAAGACAAACGCTGGAATGAATTGGAGTTTTCAGACAGAGAATTTTATATACACCATACCCAAGACGAAGGTAATAAGAGGCTGGACTTCAGATTTGCCCATTGACTACATACTTATTTATTTATTTACAATCAATAATTTTCAAAAACGAGCACTTGTAGATAAAGAAAGCTGGAAGATCGATGCACTTCGAAGCCAAAATTGCTAGTTATTAGCCACATAGTCACAATTATTTATCTATTTCGGTTATTGTTTGTCCCATTTCCATTTTGACGCAATAAATTGTCACAAATTATTTATGTATATCGGTTATTGTTGGGTTCTACCTCTATCTTGACCCAATAGATTGTGGCTGGTGGCTACTTGTACAGAATAGGACAGATATAATCAGGTGAGGGTACGGTAAAAATCTCGCTTTCATTCACCTAGAAAGAACAGTTCCAACTGTATGCACTCTTAATACTTGATATTATTCACCTTTTTGCAACTGTGGTTCCTATTTCCACATTGTAGTGATTGTCATTGGTTGCACAAGCCTTTTTGCGGCGAGGACGTATGTCTCATGTGGCTAGTTACCAGAACGGTTAGTAGAGCGCCCTCCCTCCCAGAACTTACATTGCGTCAGTGATGTCTTTAATCTTATGAGATGCGGTATATCAATTGAAGGTTAAAGAACAATATTTTATATAAATGTAATCATTTCTGTGGAAGGTGGTTGACAGAATCGTAATTCAATTACTGAAAGATCATCAACAATCAAGATGTCTGATGACGAAAAGATCAGAGTGAAAGACGAAGTCACTTTTACATCTTCGAACATAACAAAAAAGGACGAAGGTAAAAGTTACAAAATTCTTCTGCCAGATGGTAGCTCGATATATGTTATCAAAGATTGGACAGAAAAAGAGGAAAACAGGGTTACTCTCAAAGTTGACCTCACTTTACTACCCTTACTGATTGCTGGTTTCTTCACCTTGCAACTGGATCGTGGTAACCTATCTAACGCTTTGACCTCAACTCTGAAAGAAGATGTCGGTTTGAATAGTTTCCAGGTTAATGTTGGACAACAACTTCTTTCTTTGGGTATCGTTCTTGGTGAAATCCCAAGTAACTATTGTCTACAAAAGGTAGGCCCTGCGTTTTGGTTGCCATTTCAAGTTTTGATATGGGGTTGCGTTGCCTTATCTCAAGGTTGGATGAAAAACTATGCTGGATATCTAGTAACTAGACTATTCTTAGGTTTGGGAGAGTCTGGTTTTATACCGGGTGGCCTTTACACTTTGTCGAAATTCTTCAAGAACGAAGAGTTGGCTCGTCGTCATGCTATTTATTTTGCAGGTAACATCTTGGCAAGTTGTTTGGGTGGCATCATGGCAGGCGGCATCTTGAAGGATCTAACAAACGTTAACGGTTGGAGTGGATGGAGATGGTTGTTTTTTACAGAAGGGATTACAACTATCTTTGTGGGCGTTCTTCTGCTATTTTTCTTACCAAGATCTACCCAAGATACATCAACGCTTTTATTTCCAAGATGGCAGATCTTTAACGGGAGAGAGCGTCACATAATGACTCAAAGACTACTACTGGATGACCCTCTCAAAGCGCTTGATTTGAAAAGGAGCGTTACTTGGAAGGACGTTGGAAAAGCCCTTGCACAGTGGAGACCTTGGTTGCATTTCTTGCTCACACTGACATCCCTCAGTACTGCAAATCCAATCGGTACCTACTTACCCTCCATTGTCAAGAAAATGGGCTATACTCAGTTTCAAGCAAATGCTATGTCTACTATTGGTACTTGGATTTCGTTGGTGTATTTGATCGTCATTGGCCAACTTCAGGATAGATTTAAGCCAAAGGCATCTACAACAATAGTGGTTTCGGGTCTGCAAGCATTATTCACCATTGTCTTGAGATGCATTACCACAACTGCTGGCAACAAAAAAAGGTTTGCCATTTTGATTTTAGTCCAGAGCTTTATTGCACTCTCACATATTTCCAACACCAGTTGGGTCAGCATCAATGCTAGATTACCAACGGATAGATCTGTTCATTTGGCTGTTGTCATCATGGCTGCCAATTGTGCTGGTATTTACAGTTCTCAAATCTTGAACACTGCAGATGGCCCATATTACACTACTGCTTTCACTGCCTTAGCTATCATTACGAGCGCCTGTTTCTTGATATCCGTCATTACTTATTTACAATATGTTTATTCTAACAAGAAATTGGAAGAGAAATACGGACCTGTCGAGGTTAAAGAAGATATAAAGGCAAATGCTATTGATGATGAAGGATTTATCATTTTGGACTACACTAAAACGAAGAACGAAGATGACCATGAGAAGTTCAAAAACTTTAGATTCACTCCATAATCTGATCTCTTATTATCAGGATTTTCTCCGTGTATTTCCTTTCTTCACAATGATGTCTGCGTGCATGGTACTCAAAAAATTTTCAGATTATAGGAATATAAGTGTTGGTATAAGGACTTAGGATAGTAAGAGATCATCCCTTTTACTGGATAAACTGTAATATTCTCCCCAAAGCTCAAAAGAATCACAAGCTACATTCTATTGAGATCATAAGTGAGGAACAATACATTCTTAATCGACTTTGGGCTGAAAAAAAAGTGGTGGCACTTCTGTGGCAATCTCGAAGCCGTGATGAAATGTGGCTGGTATGTGACAAAATCGAAATTAGTATGTCGCAATAAGACTCTTGAAAAGCATATAACTAAAGTCTAACACCTCCATTCCGTAATTCATGCAGCGTAAGATTCCTCTTTTTCTGACTTTTCCAATTAAAACGCCAAAAGAAGCCCCCAGAACGCCATGTTGATAAAGTCACTCCTGTCAGTCTTTTCCTTTTTGATCCTAGAAGCATTTGCAGACTCGCAGTTCAAGTCTCGCCCTGATTTAACAGTACCAATTTGGAATATTACGTCGAAATTTAGTGACAAAAAAGCTCAATTGTACGATGGATATGTGTTTGTGACGCCATATTCTGCCGAGACACCAAACATCGAAGAGTCAATCGAACAACCTGGTGCTTATATTTATAGCACTGATGGTGAGCTGGTCTGGTCAAGTTTCTCATACTTTGGTGGAGTTTCACTGAATTTCCAGGCAGCCAAACTATATGGCAAGGATGTTCTGTACGCCTGGGAAGGTCAATTCAGTGCCAGAGGCGGGCATGGGTTCGGTCACATCAAAATTCTAAACGATCATTATGAACCTGTGAAAGAGTTGAAAGGAGGGGGTCACCAATTGATTGACATTCATGAGTTTCACTTAATTGGAAGCCAAGGTTTGATTGAAAGCTATAGTCCTGTTCAGTATGATTTATCAGAATATGATGATGACAAAGAAAGAACGTGGATTGTCAACGCTGTCGTCCAAGAACTCGATGTTGAGACCAACGAGTTGCTGTTCGAGTGGAAATCTTTAGATCATGTTTCCCCAGCACATTCTGTCTTGAACCTTTCCAGTGAACTAGCTGGTGATGGGTACACATCAGGTTCTGCGTGGGATTATTTCCATATCAACTCGGTTGATAAGAATAGCGATGGTGATTATCTAATCAGCTCAAGACACACATCCGCGATCTACAAGGTGAATGGTAAAACAGGCGACATAATTTGGAGACTTTCAACATCGGGTGAATCAGATTTAGAAATAATTGGGGAGAAAAACTTCAGTTTCGGATTTCAACACCATGCCAAATACATTCAAAGATTGAACGAAGATGTTGAAATCATCTCTTTCTTTGATAATAATGCTTACAGTAAAGGCCATTCTGAGCCGGAGTCTTCTACTCCCGATGAGCTTTCGAGTGGCAAGGTTATCAAAGTCAATAGCAAGAAGAAAACGGTGGAGCTATTGAAGCAATACGATCCACCAAAGGGGCACCCATTTTCTGCAAAATCACAAGGTTCTTTCCAGTTCTTACCAAATGGAAACAAGTTCATAAACTGGGGATCTGCTGGTGCAATCACAGAATTTAATGATGCGGGTGACATTTTATTCAGTGCTAAACTAGATTCATTCGAAAGAGGACCTTTTGTTCAGAGCTATAGGGCCTTCAAGTATCAGTGGAGTGGTGTTTCTACAGAAGATATTGCAGTTCAATATGAGAACGAAGATGGTCATCTTCAGGTGTATATCAGCTGGAATGGTGACACTCAAACGAAAAAGTGGCAAATTATCGACCCCGAAAATAAGAAGATCATTGCACAAAGTGAAAAGACTGGCTTTGAAACCAAGCTAAATCTGAAGGATCACAAGGGTGCCTTTTACATTAATGCCATTGATAGCAATGGAGATATACTCAAAGAAACGTCGATCGTGAGAAATCCTAATTTAGAACAAGTTGAAGAAGAATTTTCTGCTTTACTGAACTATTTTGACTGGAAGCAATTCTTACTTAGTCGTGAGAAGGATTGACTTGTGCAGCGTTCTTCGGCATATTATACCCCCGATGGCTGCTGAGTGAGAAAAAACCATTGTACCATTTACATCAATACATTTAGGTTGATCTTATCGTACTTCCGCCCTTTATATTTTCTATATGTCTTCTAACTATCTCTTTGTATCAGTTGTCTCTCTGAGCAGAGAAGATCAATATACGTAAATTTAATTGTCAAATAATCCCAATATCCTTAAGAGTAAATGATAAGTATTTTAAGTTCCATCTCTTATTTCTCTATCAAACCATCATTCTAAGTACAATTACAATAACGTACCAAAACTCTGTCATGCGTCGCGTATCGGATGCGTCATATCTCTGACCGATCCTGCCCATCCCTTTATGCTTAGACATCAAGTTTCGAGTTTGGCTCTTTGGGGCGCCTTTTACTCAATGGAGCCGCAAAAGAGAAATCGTAGAGCGGAAGCTCATCGAAGTGACTTACATGTAAATTGTAATATAAGTCTCTCTGGGGAAGACTAGCTTTGAATTGATATGTTATTACCGGTTCACTTCAGTTCCGGTTCCATTTTTCTTTGGTTTATAATTTCAGACATAAAAACTATCCCGGAATCCCGAGCCCGTGGGTTGTGGTGTGGTTGTGGGTACTATAAAAAAGCAAAAGTAGCAATTCACGGTTTTATACTCAAACTCGAAGAGTTCCAGTCAAGATTAAGCATTTCTTGATCTACCCCTATTCACAGCACACAGAGATGACACCAAAGAAGGCCCTTATTGCAATCACATCTAACCATGACGTCTTCTATGAGGATGGGACCAAAGGTGGTCTCTATTGGTCAGAAGCCGCACATGCTTACAACATCTATAAGGGGGCCGGTTTTGATGTTGAGTTTGCCTCTGAGACCGGTGAATACGGTATCGATGGCCATTCTCTGATTCCTCCTCAATTCATCTCCGAAGATGATTTGAAAGAGTATGAAGATAAGTCTCTTCCGATCCATGCAGACTTAGCAAAGATCAAGAAGGCTTCAGATGTTAACCCTGATGAATTCAGTATCTTCTTTGCGGCAGGTGGTCATGCCACATTGTTTGACTTCCCAACTGCCACCGGCCTCCAGAATATTGCTAGAACCATCTATAAAAACGGTGGTGTTGTGTCTGCTGTGTGCCATGGCCCTTCCATCTTTGCGGGTTTAGAGGACTTGGTGAAGGGTAAGAAAGTCACCTGCTTTGTTGCTAGTGCAGAGGATGACCTGGGATTGGGCCCAACATTGCAAAAGTTCAACCTGAAAACCAATGAGGATCTCATTAAACAGATTGGTGGTGTCCTTGTCCCTCCGCCAGATGCTTGGTCCGATTTCGTTGTCTGTGATGGCAGAATCGTCAGTGGAGTGAACCCTGCTTCCGCTCACTCGACTGCTAGGGAGAGTATTAAGGCATTGTCGTAAGCTTGTGAAACTTTATTTGCATTTCATCTTCATTGTTGTAGGAAATAAGTCCATTCTGACACATTACCCGGGAAGCTGTTACGATCATTAGATTCTTTGTCATCATTCTGGCAATAGCTGGCAGAAAATGTGTCAGCCCCAGAGTTTCATTTGCCTAATCGGGGAATAAACCCGGGACGATTCCTGGATAGGATTTTTTTTCTCCTGTAACACAGATTTCTTTCATATTTCACAGATATTGGACCCCCTGTCATATTCCTGTACTCGTAAGTGTACACGCATCTGGTCCCTCTTGTCATGTCCGCAAAGTCAATAACACTCTCGGAACTCAAGTCCAAAAACGAGATTGAGCTCACCCACGAACTTCTCCCATCACCATCATCGTCGAGGGATTCGTTTGATATAGATCAAGAGATCCAGCTTAATCATGATAATAAATTTAAGATCGACCACAATTTCGGAATCACGTTGCTTGTGTTATGGATGGGAAACTTCCTCTGTGCACTCGACGGTACCATCGTGAGCACCACTATGTCTAACATAGCATCCGATTTTGGCCAGAGTGACATGGTGACTTGGATTGCAACTTCATATCTGTTGACAAGCACAGCGTTCCAACCATTATATGGAAAGACATCTGATATCCTTGGAAGAAAGACTTTGCTTTTGGTGGCACAATGTGTATTCACACTGGGAATCTTCCTCAGCGCACTAGCTGTAAACGTGCAGACACTGGCTATCGCAAGAGCAATATCAGGTATTGGTGGCGCCGGCATTTTTGCACTTGCCTCCATAATCATCAGTGACGTTGTCCCACTGAGTCAGCGGTCCGTTTTCATAGGGTATGGTACGATCATCTCAAGCACTTCTCAGATGCTTGGCGGTCCCATTGGTGGGTTGTGCATTGTGACTATTGGCTGGAGATGGATGTTTCTATTACAGGTGCCCTTCTTGTTGGTATGTATTATTCTTATGATAACAAAGGTTGAGATCAATGTGGAGCATATCCCAGATGGTGATCAACGGTACTCCAAGGAGAATTTGCAAAGGATCGATATCGGCGGGATTATATCTCTGAACTTGGCGGTCTCCAGTATCATCTTTCTGTTTTCACAGACTGAAAATACAACTACATTTTATAGAGTATTCTTTTCCGTTCTCCTGGTGGTCTCGATAATGGCTTACATCTATGTGGAGAGATACGTTGCAGTAGAAAAGATCATTGACCCTGTGCTTCTAAAAGGTCAAATTGGAGTTCTGGGGCTCAGCAATGGGATTAGTGCATTGGCGTTGTACATGGTGCTCTTTGTTAGTCCGTTGTATCTCCAGATCGTGCAGGATATTCCAGTGACCAGCATCGGGTATTATACCATGTTCTTCGTTATAAGCTCCGCATTGGGATCCCTCATTGCTGGGTTCCTAATAAGGAAACATGACAAGTCAGAGATACATACTATGGTTGCATCAGTTGATACTTCTTGCAAATTTTTTGCACTTCAAACTTTTGGATTCATCTCACTTTTCGTAATAGTCCATGCAGTTGATCCTGATGACTCTGGTCTATTGTGGAGAATCTTCTTCATCGTTGGGCTCGTAATCTCAGGAACAGGTGCCGGTGGGTATAGCGTTGGTGTTGTCATATTCATCATTGGCAAAGTTGGACGTAAAGGTCAAGCTAGTGCAAACACTGTTGTCTCTTTGATCAGACAACTGGGTAACGTCCTGGGTGTGTCCATATCGTTATCATCATATACAAGTGACGTTTCCTGGGGGCTCCATAACTACTTTTCCCAGAATAAAGAGTTCATACAGAGGCTCATAGCGGATTCTGGGTATATTCGCTCTGGGTTACCTGAGGAATACATAGAGGAGGTGTTGCAGATCTACAAAAGGGGCATAATTCAATCGTTCGTTCCGTCATTGGTGCTGACTCTTGCTGGGTTAATTATTCTGGTGTTGTTAAATAAAAAGGTGAAGCTAATGTCCTCAGAGTGAACAGGGAGGGGCGTATTTCTTTAATCGCACTTGGCTTTTTCCATAGTATGGTCGGGACTTGAAGATATTTAACTGATGCTATTATTTTCTACGCGATCGGGTCTTATGTGAAACTGGAAACTGAAATAATCAAAATTATTCTAGCCACAACTGCTGTTTAGGGAGGGGAGTATGAAATTCTACTGCTCACGGCGAATCCCTATAAGATCAGCCACGCTGAGATCATCATAAATATTCCAATATTAGTTTTATCTGCCGAGGCATTTATCAGGTGCCTAGGTTGTTGCCTTAACCCCCACGTATTAATAGCATCCGAGCAACTCGATGGGTTGGAAAATCCCCATGCGCCAGACAATACAGACGATTTGAAGCCATTATTCATATCTCTATGCTCATTACCATCATGATTCTGGAAGTAAGAGAACAAAGACTTCGAGCAAAAAATACTCAGTGGGATCCTAGATCCTGATCCCTGTTTGATAATACTATTGCAGAAGAAACTATTGAATAATTCAAAACTCATTCTAAGACCCATGCCATAGAAACAACTGCTCACAGCTATTGTGGTTATTTGGGTCTAAGAAAAACGAGACTAGTCCCGCCGTCATATGCACCCTCCACCGCAAATCCCCAGGCTTCCAGACCTTTTTCCTTTAATTTATGTTCTTGGCCAGGAATGTGCACTTACAGTCCCAGGTTCAACTATATAAAGGGAACAAAGGATTCTCTTCCAATACTAACACAAACCCCCTATGTCACATGAGAGAGACGCCATGACCGCAGCCTCGACATCCCAGTACCTTCCACCGAACAAGGTGCTGTCGCATTCTATGGCTGGGGGCATCAGAAAGTCGCAGGAATATGTTTCTTTGACTTTCGATATCGAATCCAAGGAACAGGTGTCCCCATCAGAAGGGAGGATATCGAGGTTCTTCAAAGTGAAGAGCTCGGACCCTAAACCTGTCAGGGTGTTCAAAAAGTATCTGAGATTTGTTGGCCCCGGGTTGATGATTGCAGTGGCTTATATGGACCCTGGTAACTATTCCACTGATGTCCAGGCAGGTGCAACATCTCAATATACTCTTTTGTTCATTATTCTGTTGTCCAATATCATTGCTATATTCCTGCAGTCCCTGTGTATCAAGCTCGGGTCTGTGACTGGGCTGGATCTCTCAAGAGCATGCAGAGAACATCTTCCAAAATGGTTGAACTTGATCCTATGGTTCTTTGCTGAATGTGCTATCATTGCCACAGATGTCGCTGAGGTCATCGGTACTGCCATCGCATTGAATATCTTACTACGAATTCCACTGCCTGCAGGTGTGGCCATCACAGTGGTCGATGTCCTTTTTGTCATGATGGCTTACAGACCAGGCTCATCTGTGAAATTTGTTAGATTATTCGAGTACGCAGTGGCTTTATTAGTGCTTGGTGTTGTTATCTGTTTCTGTATCCAACTGGGTATGATGCCTCCTGTAAATGCTCGTGAGGTATTTAGAGGTTTTGCGCCATCTAAAGAAATGTTCCAAGGTAACACAATGTACACGGCTTGTTCCATCTTGGGTGCCACTGTGATGCCACACTCTCTGTTCCTTGGTTCAGGCTTAGTTCAACCAAGACTAAGAGAGTACGACACTGAGAATCACTACTACAAAGTACCAGAAGGCGAGGATCCTGAAGAGGCATATTTCAATTATAGACCTTCGGAAAAGGCCATCCGATATGCAATGAAGTATTCCATTGCAGAACTGGCCATCACCCTATTTACTTTTGCCCTCTTTGTCAACTCTGCCATCTTGATCGTCGCGGCTGCTTCTCTCTATGGGACTCCAGATGCTAGTGATGCCGATTTGTATGCTATCCATGACTTACTCTCTTCCACTATTGCTCCAGTGGCTGGTACCTTGTTCATGGTTGCCCTTTTGTTTTCTGGTCAAAGCGCCGGTATAGTGTGTACCATTGCTGGTCAGATCGTATCTGAGGGTCATCTACACTGGAATATTAAGCCATGGAAACGTAGAATCGCCACCCGTGCGATCTCCATCATCCCATGTCTCGCAATTTCCCTGTCCATTGGAAAGTCTGGGCTGAGTGACGCTCTAAACGGATCGCAAGTCGTCCTATCGATTTTACTACCGTTCTTGACTGCTCCATTGATCTATTTCACATGTAAGAAGTCAATAATGAAAGTCGAAGTAATGAATACCGATGCTTTGGAGATGGCCGGTATGAATGAGCATACCAATGCTAATGATGCCCCTGCTGATGAATCCCCTGCTGATGATGAGATTCTCCAATCTGATAAGACATATCTGGATATGTCTAACAACTGGATCACGACTACAATCGCAGCACTCGTTTGGTTATTCATTTCGGTGTTGAACGTTTACATGATCGTCAAGCTTGGTATTAATGGTGCTCCATAATGATTGCCTTTGATAAGATACTTTATATTTCTTCTGAAATCGCTTGTGTAGTTAGAAAGAAGCTCTATTACAACCTTTATAATGAAGTAAGTTCATTTTCGAATACAAAAATAGTCCCTGAGAATACATGAAGTAGTTCGACGAAGTCACGTTATAATGATCGGCGGCCAGCTTAGAGAAATTCAGCCAAAAGCTTCTTCAAGAACCCTCCTTCCTTGACAGATTCGTGTTCCACTCCTCTTGGAACCAACCCAGAGCCCGTGCCATTGCTAAAAAATGCTGAAGATTGGATAGTAGTAGAATCATAATAAAGAGTTGTGGTAGTGTGGTTTCCATAAGATGCCACTGGTGTAGTAGTTGGCGTCACCGTGGAAGTCAAATGGATGACAGAAGTTGTAGTTTGTTCTACATCGGTAGAAGTTGTAGCGGTAAAGAGCTCACCATTGGAGTTTGTAAAGGTGAATTCAGCAACAATTGGGAATTTCTCCACGTAGGTCGAGTAAGAAACTGGGATACAGTCGGTTGGAGTCACTGTGACTGTGACTGTTGTGATATGTGGAGAGAATGAAGCTGAGACATAGCCTGATGAGATGTAAGCAGCGGCAGACGAAGATCCCTGAGCGTTGTAGAGAGCATTGTAGTTGGCACCGGCTTTGATAGATAGTAAACCATCCGCAGATGATTGAACTGCAGTTGAGGCACCTGAAACGGCAGCTGATACGGCAGCCTCATTAGTAGTCAGTGTAGTCGCTATCACAGCAGTAGTGTCAGCGAGAGTAACCGTAGTCAGGACAACAGATGTCATAGTGGTGTCAGGCTCAGAAGTTGTTGCATCGCCATATGTAGAGACTGTTTCGTCAGCTGGAGTTAGCAGCTGCTCAACAGTTGTGTAGTAAGTGATCGTCTGTGTAGTCCAGAGAGTTGTTAGCTGACCATAGGCATTTGTCGTGGTGACTTCTGTGGCAACGGCAGTAGTAACAGCAGATGAGGATTGGAAAGATGTATCGACAATTGCATAAGAGTTGTTGTCTCTCTTCACCAACGGATCAAATCTCATGGCCATATAGGCGTGCGTGAGGGGCAAAAGAAGAGCATATGGTATAATACTGGAAAATTGCATCTTGGTAGGTATACTATTTGATTCAGAAGAATGACAATGTATTGAAACTTGGGTTGATGGATGAAGATCTTTAAAGGAATGGACGAGACTATGAGCTCAGCGAAGGAATACAAGTTGGAAAGATCGGTTTCATATTTTTACTATAGAGGAAGAACAGGAGGAACTCCCTGGTTCTTTATATTCCAGGCTGAGCATCGCCCAGCTGTTTCGTCGTGGCACGCTCGTTTGTATAAGGGGCTCCTGTGAGAAGATCAAAACAAATATGCAGCCCTGTACTGAAAGTTGATGTTCGCGTCTTTGAGATTGTTCTGGGTATCTGCGGTGTTTCCAACAGCATTGATAATTGTGAAGAGAAGGAAGACATTTATGCAATCTATATTTTCTACTTGTCTCTTTTATTTCATCAATTACTTTCCTGGAGGTCACTTTTTGGTGGCATTTGATCTCTTTCCAAGCAATTGCGTGTGCCTGTAGGACGCGTCGACGCGTCTTATGATTTCAAAACAAACAGAGAAGCTGTGGAAACAAGGCGATGAAAACGGAGATGGCACCTAAAAACCAATTCAAAGGGAGAAATACGTACTTCCTGGAATGCCGATGGCGCCCGTGGACGCCTTGTTCCTGGCTTTTGTCTTTTAAGGGACATATATATTCCACAATGAATGTCTCCTAAACTGTCTATTCTTCATAACTATGTATCGACTAAAGCCATAGGGTTTCATGCCAGGCCATGCATTTGCTCTGGATCACTTTTTTCCTCTCTGGAATATACATATTATGCCTATTTTCTTTTTTTACTTCCTTCGAACAGTAACATCTTTGAACTTCTTACTGACCGACTTGTCTCCAGAATTGACGTAGACTTCGACGTTTACAAATGAATCATAGGCTGGCAATCGTTTAGAGTCGAGTTCCGTGCCGTCTTGGAAATGAGAACTCCAAGCCCTCAAAGAAGCCGCCAATGTCTACTTGAACATCGCCTCTGACGAACAATAGGAAATATCCAACAGTTGGGCTTTCTGGATGATTATGCTTCGGAAACAAGGGGACAGTGGACGGATGCTGGCAACCTCGTCGGCATCCTCTGTTAGGGCAAACTGCTTTCCTATGTTCCCAATTGTAAATATTCTTAGTGCTATAGTTCTTTCAAAGGCTTTTGTGATCACTGTGTCATACATAGTCTTCAAATACTTGGCGAGTTCCAGAACGAGAGATCTCAGCCAAGATGAAAGGCCATGCTGGATTCAACAGAACTTACTGGTTCAAGATTCAAGCTATGGCAGTTATAACCACACGCTAAGTCGAGGCCTGGTTTTGAATTCCGCTATCAAAAGATCTGTCTGATCACAGGATTAGATAATGATCAAAAGTTGCATTGCAAAGAGATCGGAATCGATGTCAACTTGAGCCTACCTGGGATTCCAAGCGCGTCGTCGATAAGGTCTTCATGATTGTAGGACGGAGAAACTCTGCCGCAGTGAATGCTATGATTTCTTGTTTCAATTGCACCGATCCCCCATGGCGTTGTCATAGATATTTACGTAGACCAAGATACATGAGTGTCTGTACTCTTCTACACAGAGAATGGAGGCCAAGATAATATCAACATCAACAGCACCGTGCAGAAAATGGTTCAATGAGGCTCCATAAGTGCTTGCGGGTTAATTCATGAACAAGTCTTGGGTTTCTGAGGATCGCGACGTAGGTCTGGACGAGAGAGGCTAGTCTACCCCAGATAAGACGGTCTTGGGTATCAGTCGGTGAGATAGTAACAGTTTTTGTCTCTTAGTATTCGCTTCATATAGCTGAGCAGTTGCAGCTTTTTGCCATATTTTGGTTCCCCCGATTTTGTTGGATGCTCTTTGGTTGTCTTCTGTGCTGTTCCCCTAATTGGCCAATGTTCTTTGTCTGTTGAAGCCTCAACCCACAAAAATTTCGCTGACACATTTGTTCATCAACACCAAGCAAAGGAAAGAGGGAAAAAGTGTACACCACTAATGACTGAAGAGCTTCTAAAACTTCAGGAGAGCAAAACCATCGGCATAATCGGTTTGGGAGACATGGGCCTCTTGTATGCCCGCAGGTTCTCTGAGGCTGGGTGGAAAGTTGTAGGGTGTGACCGTGAAGACCTGCACGAGCAGAAGAAAACACAATTTAAGGATGAGAAATTTACCTTGCTGAAGAATGGACACATGGTGTCTCGTTCGAGTGACTACATCATATACAGTGTTGAGGCTGCAAATATCAAACAGATTGTGCGACTGTACGGTCCCTCCACGAAAATGGGTGCTATTGTTGGTGGTCAAACCTCGTGTAAAGCACCTGAAATCGAAGCATTCGAGCAATTCTTACCCGAAGATGTTGAGATAATCTCTGTACATTCTCTACATGGTCCTAACGTCAATACCACAAACCAGCCATTGGTTGTCATTAACCACAAAGGATCCCAGGATTCACTGCAGTTTGTCCGCCTCTTGATGTCATGTTTAAAATCTAAAATGGTGGAATTGACTGCTGAAGAACACGATAAGATCACCGCTGATACACAAGCAGTCACACATGCTGCTTTCCTGAGTATGGGCGTTGGATGGCATAGCTCTCAGGTGTACCCATGGCAAACCGACAAATGGGTTGGTGGTATTGAGAATGCTAAAATCAGCATCTCTTTGAGAATCTACTCTAATAAGTGGCACGTCTACGCCGGGTTGGCCATCACGAATCCAAGTGCCCATGTGCAAGTGATGCAATATGCCAAATCTACCACGGAATTGTTCAAACTGATGCTTGAGGGCAATACTGATGAGAATAAATCGAAAGAATTTAAAGAGCGTATCTATAAAGGCAAAGAGTTTGTATTTGGTCACTTGGGTTCAGACCATAAGCTTTTGTTGGATGATTCCCTGTTACAGCAGTTCTCGCTGAGCAGACAACCGCCAGGTAAGCCTACTCCAAATTCTCATCTCTCGTTGTTGGCCATTGTAGACTCATGGCATAAATTAGGCATTGTGCCTTATGATCATATGATCTGCTCAACGCCGCTGTTCAGAATCTTCCTCGGTGTGACCGAATACTTGTTCTGTTCGCCTGGACTGTTGGATAAGGCATTGAGCGACGCTGTTGCCGATGATAAATTTAGAGGTGATGATTTGGAGTTCACCATGGCAGCAAATTCATGGAGTGATATCATCTCTTATGGTGATTTCAACTTGTATCGTCGCAAGTTTGAGTCGACACAGAAGTTTTTTGAGCCGATGTTTGCTGAAGCCACCCAGATGGGCAATGAGATGATCAAGCAGTTGAACGAGAGATTAAAGTGATTTATTGCTAAATCGATTACTATCTATAGCATGATATATATACCCTAGACAACGCTACTTGTTGTAGTTCTTCTAACAGCGCCTCATAGAGTATTTCAGTGCTCACTGTTGTTTCCGTTCTTTTATTTCAGGATCGACGGGGCGTTTAGATATACACACCACAAGGCTGAATGAAGAAATATTGGATCAGATCACTTGACACTTGAATTGATTTAAGCTCTAAAATTAATAGAGAAATCAGCGTGAATGAGTCAAAGTGGAAAGCACATGAAGAAGGAATTTTTGATCTGCACCTTCAATGCTACGAAATGCTAATATCCTTGTCTGAACAAACAGTGATAAAATTAACAAAATTTTGTTATGGTCACGTAATTAGCAATAGTTATCTGCGCTTTCTGTGTGATTCTGAAGAACCATAAGCATCTATTACTACCGATTCGAAGCCCTTTCCTTGTATATTTAACTACAACTACGCCAGAAATTATGCACCCGACTTTTGAAAGGATATAAATCCCAATGAGTTCTGAATAGTCACTGTTGATCAATGGCAAATTGACAAAAAACCACCTATTTGGAGCCCTAGGGAATTTATGCCAACCCTCAGATACATCCGTTGCAGGTCTATTCGCTTCTTGCCTCCAGACATGAGAGAAATTTGAATTGAGAATGTTTCCACCCTTTCTCAAGAGTTAGGACACTTACTGAGTGCAGAGTCTTTTCACTCATAACAACTCATATGGCGGCATGCTTCGGAATAACGTAATACCAAGATATATACGCCCTCAATCCTTCTAATGTTCAAATACTTATATATTTCCATTTTACTTCTTATGATAGCCTTGTCTCAAAATGGACGTGTTATAATCAAGCTCTCTCTTAGAAAGCCACTTAGCAACTCGAAATTGGAGTACGTGGACCAACAGCAGCGCCGAGATTACTTTATCATGAAAAGTTCAATCTAGCTAGGAAGCATCCACCCAAGTTTAAAGACCTCCCCACGGAGATCCAGATCAAAGTGATGTGCCATATGAGTGGTGGATCTCTCGAAAGACTTCTTATGGTAATGGACATAGACCTCTCTGGTGTGGTGCAATATGTTGTGGATGGTGCAACGTACAGAGAGCCCGGTAGGATAAAGATGCTTCACGAGTCGGCTCACCTTAAGAACAATCATTCCATGATAAACATTGTATACATATCATCATTCGAGTGATAAAGCCTTAGATTTGCTCTGACACTCCATTAGTCATGTCTGTTTATCAGGGTTGAGAATTTCCTTGGAAGGCAAACACCAAGATTTAGTACAGCGATTGACGAAGTTCCTGAATAATTTGTCTCTTCATACAATGGTAACAATATGTGATTGCACCGCGGTTATCGTCCAAGATGTCAAATTTGACCCATCCAGTCTCAGGTTCAAGTATGTGAGGTTCCTTGAATCAGAGAATAGCAGTTTTATCGAAGCAGATGCCATTTTTCTGGAGCTTCAAGCAGTTGAAAGACCTTCTCTAATGGAAAGCACCAGAGATTTGTTAGAGATAATAGATTCACATGAATTCGTCCCTAGTTTAAATTGGCCCAAATATGTACCCCTGAATTGTTTGATGAGGATATTATCTTGAGACCGAAACATAGAGATGAGCAATGGCTCGATGTTGAATAACTGCGAGGCGTGGAGGAGTTGGGATTTTTCCTCAACTTATTGATGGCACAAAGTTAACAGAAAAAGATTATTAGCAATGTTCAAGCACCGAGATTGAGATCGTTGGATATTATATACACTGGAAGTATTCCATCGATAAAGAGGCTATATTCCTCAATGTTCTTTGACGTAACTATCAAGGAAGGGAGAGAGGATTGATCATCGACTTAATTGAACCTACAGAGTGGCTATCTCTTTCAGATATACGACTGCTGAAGCTATGCTTCATCGCTGTGCATCTAAACCACCTATGATCTGCGAAACTCGAGAAACTAGTCATCTCTATCAAAGATAACATCAGAGATGTACCGAATGATTTCCTGATGTTGAAAACTCTGTGGATTAATCTAGCAGCAGGAGCTGATATGTCCCCGGCGATAAGAGCATATAAACTACTCCATTTGCAGATCTATTACACAAGCAATGTTAACTTTGATGCTTCATCGTTGATTCCGGAGCATGTTCAATATCCGAAATTGGATCACTCTGTAATATATCAGAGGCGAATATTATAGACTATCACAGATCTTCCAAAGGCAATCAGATAGATGTATATGTACGGTGTATTATAATTTATATCTCAAATTCTAGTACAATGGCGTCGCAGTATCTGAGTCTTGCTGATATATGATCATTTTGATATTGCTATACAGCGTGAATGTAAAGATAAACTCCACTCCCCAAAATTTTCAACTGTGTAGGGACTGAAATAAGAAAAAAGTTCCCGTACCGCCAGGTAGAAGCAGTTGCTAAAAACGTGAAAAAGCGAGGGTGACATGGTAATTTGCATGCTTCTGGTGGGTCTTTTGATTCTATCAATCAGATTCAAATGATTTCCTCCCCTAGCCCTCTTTAGAGGTACCGTTCGGACTCTTGACAGGTCCCGCAGCTAAGTCCGATCTACATAAAATAACATATGAATCTTCGCTTGGTACGACTGTTACGAAAGGTTTTGGAGTATTAAAAGTTTATGGTGAGTGTACAAAACGTGGTAAATTACAGCCCATTCTGAATGCAGAATTTAGCCTGAAGTCTTACACAGCATCCAAGACCCAAGGATTCAAGCAGCGCCGTTTCTGACAGCTACCGTTGTTCCCGGCCGGTGCGTCCCGCAGGGGACAATATTTGACATCCATGGGACTCAATCATTCCCCCCTTGAGACAGGTACTCGTCCTATTTCCTTAAAATCGCCGCCTTCTTTTGTTTTTACACTCTGCAGTTCCCCTGGAGTTAACACACACAATGGTCGTTCGCTATCTCTTGTTCATGCTTGCTTGGGGCCTGCTGGTTTGCGCAGATCAAAATCACTTCATGGCTGACAAGAATGCATGTTTCTTCTTCACAAAGGGCACCAGTCTGGTGATTGGATATCATTCCCCCCTGCATAGAAATCCCACATTAACTGGAATGGAGATCGCCTTCTTTGATGCAACTTTGGCCCATTTTAAACACTATTCCGAGCAACGGGTGAAGCAGAATGCAACACCCATAATCATGGATGAGAATGGCTGGGGTATTCAGGTGGACGCAGCTGACTACGAACCGGAGCTTTTTTTCTTATCATCTGGAGAGGACCACCACTTGCAAAACATCACTAGGACGGGAAAGCACTGCTTCTTGACCCAGTATACTGGCAAAAATGCACCTAACAAAAATGTGACAGTCCATGGCATTACTGTTTCCCGGTTTCATATTCCCGTAATTGTGGAAAGCACCAATAGTTCCTTGCCGAGTAGACAAGCTATTGGTGTCATGACGGTCATTTTACTGCCTTTCTACTCTTTGACCGTTTCACTTATTGTCTGGTACTGGTCTCTTCCGAGGATGATCTTCTGGAGAGAACTGACATCCTTCTTCTTCCGCCTTATTATGATTGTCCAATGGGCGAGAGGACGAGATTCTTACGTGTCCGAGGCTGTGGAGATTTGTTTTAGCACAACGCTCCTTGCACTTTATTTCAAACCGGATAACATCTTCACCCCTCTGATCGTTGGTCTGTCCTTGTTGCAGGCCATTCTCTTTATCGAGGAGAGATATGCTCGCGTTTGTTTGGCGGATATAGTTATCTTTGTGATCGTTTTGACCGCCAACTTATTGTTTGTGAAGAAGGCGTGGGACAAACGGTCCAAGCTTGGTGTGCTAGTTCAACTGGAAAGGCTATGGATCCTCATCGAACGCTTTTTTGTACCCCACACCTTTAAAGTCGTCATGGTCTTTCTGTCCAAAAGCTCCTTCTACAGGAAGCATTTCCTGTATGATGAGACGTTCAGTATCTATGGATTTAGCATTGAGTACCAGACCTACTACGTGCTGCTGAAACTACTTGTCATCGGAGGCGGTCTTTTCTGTGCGAAACCACAAGCATCCAACACAAAGAGACACAAGAGAGCTTCCAATGGTCAGGTTTTGTTGATGCTTGCTCTCTGTATTTCCTCCGTCTTCCTCCTTGTTGGCCTCCTCTTGCCTGCGCTTCACCGCCACGAATGCGTCGATTACGGCTTCTTCTTTCCAAGGGGATATCTAGCAGTCGACTTCTTCATCCCTCCGACTGATGCAACACTCAGAAAAGGATTTATGTATGCTCGACAGAATGTTTAAGAGAAACAGATCTATGATATTACGTTACCGAATGACCAGTCAAACAACATGCATGTTTTCGTAATACGCCCAAATACTACAAGTTGTAAAAATAGATTCCTATACGCAACCAAACCACCCTCTGTAAATACCATTGAAGGCTCAAGACCGAGTGCAACACGGAAGCTGTGACTTGTCACTTCGTGATTGATCGGTAACATCATTGATTAAAAAGATCGTACTCGATATTCGATTGAAATATTCGTTCGAATAATTTCCTTTTTCGGGGCCTTATTTTTTCAGGTAAAGAAAGCCTCTAAATCTCACTTAGAAAGTAATTTAGGGCTGTTGGATCTCCAACCAGCTCTGAGCCTGAACATTAAAAAACTGGAGCAAGTTTGCTAGAAAATTCCAAACAATGGAGAGTAAGTTCTGCAGCTAAGAGTCCAGAGCTTTCGAAAAGAGGCATGAAAGTTTTCTCTTGTCATCTCAATTGTCATCTGAACCAGAACTATCTATTCATAGTACTTCGATCAAAGATCTTTCATATGAAGTGCTGTGGGGCAAAATGCGAACACAAATCAAGCAACTCTCGATAACTTTGTGAATCTTTCAGATTCTTTTCTCCAAAAGAAGAGTCAAAACCTGATACACCCAGCAATCGAGGAGACCTGATGGAAGGACCCCTTCAGTTTCTATGCTGTCAACAGATATCGTATTCATTGTTTCAGTTTCGATGTCACCAGAGGTGCTCTTCATTATAATTCTGTCGTGCCTTTTTATGAGATTAACTTCAATGTCAGCATCTCTTCGCCCTCTGGTGATGAAATCATCAATTTGAACAGCCTTTCTGGAAATCTGGGGTCTATCAGATTAGAGATATATGGATTCCATTAAGTCAACTCTCTCGAAATATTTCGTGAACTTCAAGCATGTGGCATGTGCCGCATTTTTCAATTCCTGTGATAACTCTGTAATGTAGCCCTTAATTCCATGTTGGGCAAAGAAGGCACCGACTGCTCTAGGCATTGGAGCCTCTCCCCTATCTCTCAGGAATTTTTGGAGATAGAAGAGCGCCATCAGAACCTCAAAGGTACAATCCTGAGATTCGTTGGACTTTAAGGTGAAGCTGTAAGAGGGCTCTAGGAGTTTCTTCATCAGCTCCAGTTCTCGCTACTCTTGTGCTGACAGCGTCAACTCTGGCAAAACCTCGCCAGATGGTGCAGTTGACCTAACAACTCTTAGCTTTCCACAGATTCTCTCACTGCCATCGATGTACATAATCTTTAAGTATTCAATCAACAGCTGTTTCAAGTTCAAGAAATTGATTCTCTGAAAATCAGCTTCCCAGAACCAGAAAACTTGATCTTGAACAACTGCAAGTGCGAGAATTCGGGTTTCAAACCTTTTAATCTTCAAACAACTCAAGATGTTATATCTCACAGGTAAATTTGAACCAATCCATAAAACTGGCGACTATAAGACCTATTCTATCAAGAAACTTTCATTGAGCCATATTACCGATTTAGACAGATGCGAGGGTGTATACAATATCCAACTCATCTATTGACGTATTAAGGGGTGTTCAAATCTTTCAAAGAGATTATTAATGTTTCCTTGGATAATGCTGCTTTCATGGATCTCTTGGAGGTGGAGAATTTGAGAAATGTCAATCTTCCAATGGTTCAGACACTTAACATCAACTCAGGATCCGCGTTAGCTGTTGATGGAATCAATTCACAAATAGCTAACAGAGCCCGTTTTGACTTCGAATCCGTCCATCAATGCTTGAATGTCAGTATCCCAGTGTTCGAAAAGCTAGTTCTGAAAGAAGGATCGAGAAATCAGATGATGTTAAACTAAACCGGTGTGTTCTAAGTTGTTTCAAGAACAATACAGTCCTTAATATCACAGAAACTTTTCTACAATATCTTAGAAGCTTCAGTCCTATAAAGATAGTTTTACGCTCAACTGGGAGTATTTCAGGGTTTCTCGATGAATTTCCAGAGATTTTCAGGCTAACCATTGATACCAGAGGTACTGTCCCTCGATTCAATGCCCCAAAATTAAGGCGGTTATTCACCATTGGCAGTGCCGATGAGCTGCCTGGTTTTCATCTCGATTACTATCCAGATTTAGAGTAACAGTTAACTGCGTATCTGTACACTCACTCAAATATCAAATCGGAGAACTGCCAAATTGAATTTATGCCCCTGCTCATTGTGGTGGTCGAATGGGGTTTGTTACCTCGCATGTTGAGAACTTAGAACATATTGTTATTGCTGGAGATACTTCTAGTATGGTCAATGAGTTCTCATGTCTAAACACACCATAATTGCAGCGAATATTTTTGATTGCCAGAGCAATCGAAAGATTCAACGCTGAGAATTATCCAGAGTTGACAAAGCTTGTGCCAAATCAGTGTGATTTGAAAAGTTTGAAATTGACAGGATGTTCATCTTTGAAACTATTTAGATAGCTGCAGGAATCCATGTTTGATCAAAGTTGAGTCAGATTGGTTGAGCTCTTCGAAATCTTTGATCAATGATATCAGGAACATTTTTTAAGCTGAATGCACCAAATTGGACGAAGTCTGAAGCCAAAAGGGCCAAATATCGATACAATTCGGAAGTTCCCAAACGTTATCTTTGGTCTTTGGACTCCTTGTAATATTTCTGTCCAACTTTTGGTCAAATCAGTAACTATACAATTAAGCTGCTCAAATATTCAGCCTTACTTGTGTATCACCTTTATACCAAAACTTATGCCACGAATCACCATAAACGGCGTCTACTGTTGGTTATTGTAATAGAAAAGTCCAAAGTGATGTTCGGATGTATCGGTTTACCAGCTTTTGACCGCCCGCCAAAGTTGCCACAACACGTCAAACCACACACTGAACAATTAGGAAAAGGGGATTCAATTCTAAGTTGATCTGGTGATCTGGTGACTTTTTGCCCTTTGTTGTTGATTACATACTCCGGAGCCTCACACTACACTCCCTTTTCTAGACGGGCTACACTAAAAATAACAGAGAACTCGATTCTAAACTGCATAAAATGGGTAACATCTTTAGTGGGATCTTTGGGAAGCTATGGGGAGTCAACAAGGAGATTCGTATACTTATCCTCGGGTTGGATGGTGCAGGGAAGACCACAATCCTTTATAGACTCCAAGTATGTGCATTATCTTTTATCGAGTATAATATGATTACTAACAAGCTATAAGATTGGCGAAGTTATCAATACAAAGCCTACGATTGGATTCAACGTCGAGACCTTGAGTTATAAGAACTTGAAGCTAAACGTATGGGATTTGGGTGGTCAGACGTCTATAAGACCTTATTGGAGATGTTACTATGCAAACACTGCGGCTGTCATATTCGTTGTTGACTCCACGGATAAGGAGCGTATCGATACTGCTAGCAAGGAACTACACATGATGTTATCCGAGGAGGAGTTATCAGATTCTGCCCTATTGGTGTTTGCTAATAAGCAGGACCAAGCTGGTGCTTTGAGTGCTGCTGAAGTGTCTAAGGCTTTAAATTTGGCACAATTGAAAGATCGTAGCTGGAGTATCGTGGCCAGTAGTGCTATAAAAGGTGAAGGACTGACCGAAGGTTTGGATTGGCTGATTGATGTTATTAAAGATGAGCAATTGTGAATGATATGTAATCTAGATGAAATTGCATTTATGTAGGAGTTCATGAATTTTTTTTATGTACAAAAGTATGGACAGAATAGGCAAGATCAACGCTTGACCCAGGTTGGAGATTTTCTGGCTTTGAGCTTACCTGGTTTCTTTCTCTCGACTCTTCTGTGGTCTCTTGTAACACATCCAGCCTTGTAGAGTCTTGCCTTCAACAATGGGTTATGAATGATCAAACCTTTACCAATGGCATTGACAATCGCACCAGCTTGACCTGTTGGACCACCACCTGTTACTATAGCAAACACATTATATTCAGCTTCAGCCTCGATTACCTTAAAAGGATAGAGAATCTCCTCTCTGTGCTTCAACTCTGGGAAATGGTGGTTCAAAGGTTTCCCATTAACCAGGAACTCACCAGTGCCTTTGACCAAGTGGACAGTAGCACTCGAAGATTTTCTACCACCGACAGTTCTTGATCTTCCGTACTCATCTAAATCCTGATGTTTTTTACCTGAATCATTAATATTCGAGGATCTTGAGTATTTTGTCAGCACTTGTTGCACTTCAGTTGGTCTCAGCTGGGGATCTATGGAGTTCAATCTGTTCAATAGCTTCACCAATTGCTTATGTTGTGAGGATTTTAATCTCTCATCACCAGCCATAGGCTCGTACTGTTGCATCGACAGCCATTTGCCCTGGATGTTGGCCACGCGCGGTAAGTTTGTGTATTTACTCTCAAGGAGTTTCAATTCATTCAAGTTGTTCTCATGATCAGCGTTTGGAGAGTAGAACGTTGAGTGCTTTGGGATGATTCTCTTGATGTCGAGTTCAGGAGAGAACTTGGCTACCGTGGACTGTAGTCTCGTGAGACTCGGTTTGAAAAGCCCAAGGGATCTGAACATTGTTCTTTATCCTTCTGTTCTATCAGCGCTGTGGTCTCAAATGATTATGGGAGTTCTCTCCAACGTTGAAAAAATTGAAAAACTAGGAAATAAAAAGGGAAATATACAAAAGAGGAAATTCTCTTAAAATATTCCTGGATTATGTAATTTGACAGATATGGAGAGTCTCTTTAATGACAAGGTGGGTGACATTAAGGATAAATCGATTAGCCCTAATAACAGATAGGATGTCCTTAATGACAAATTTGTCATTAAGGTTGTTGACAAAGGACGCATGTTTAGAACAGGATTCCTAATGACGACCCATCGTATTGACAAGGTCTTTAATGATAGCTTCCCTAATGACAACTCTATTGAAGGCAAGGCTGCTAATGACAAACCTCGTGCAACAATATGATCGTCTCGTACGTTTCGTCCATCATCAAAATTCATTAAATTACAGAAATCATCTTTCAGCTCTTCTGTTCTCCCCTTCAGCAAGATTATCGCCATTCATCTCGAACAAGTACTCTTTCAATAGAGTGGTCAAGTCATCATTCTTTCTAGTGACTAAGAACAAATCATCAGGAGTTATGGTCTTTCTATTGCCATGCCTTGCGAAACTTTCTAAATCTTCTCCCAATGATACCAATTGGTTATACACCAGTTCAACCAATGCTGCGATGAATTTCGGTGTTGGTGTTACTCTCTGAGGGCCGTCTATGATAGATGATTCCTCTTCCACGATACGTGATATTGAGAGCCATAGACGAGCTTTTAGTTGCTTTGTTTAGTTGTTAGCATCCTTTTTATTGATAGATGATCAGGGGACGTTTGTCATTAACCACAACCAATAGCGCTATGAAGGTTCTTATAAAGAACAATGTGTTCCCTTCATATGTAAAGAGGCACAGATACTCACACTGACAACTTCCCTCTCCTGCTCATTCAGCGTTTTCATACTGTGTGACTGTCCTTTACATTATTACATTCAGAAGAAGAGACGCGTCAGTTTCCGTTTCCGAATTCCGAAACGCTAAGCGAAGCAGGCGGGGGGGCAGCCAAACCGTTAACAGCCTATGAGACAATAGGAGACTATACCGTTAGAGACAAGACACTAATTGACTGACCAGAGGACTGGGAGAAGGACTCGTACAAAGCCATGAACAAGACTAAGTCCATCTCTTACGCTCTAGGAGGCTCGATACACACAGGGTCACACATCCTGCCCATCAACACCATAAAGTCCAATGACACTCATATGATCACAGGTGGTAGAGATGGGTTCATCGTGTTGTATGACAGTGAATCCAAAGTAGAGAGCCACATACAATTACACTCCGACTGGACGAACGACATGGTCTGGTTCAATGATACGACAGTCATAAGTTGTTCTTCTGACCTCAGCGTTAAATGGTGGGACTATTCTACGAATGAACATGGCTTGGTTGGGTATCATGAAGATTATGTCAAGACAATGGCTAAGTCACATGAGAAGGTTGTCACTGGCGGACTGGATAAGATGGTTAACATTTGGGATGTGAAGAATAGGACTAAATTGGGGTCAGTACAAAACACCCATGGTGAGATGGGCTCTATCTATTCGATGGATTCATACGACGACTTGGTAACATTTGGTGATAATAGAGGTGTTCTGTCTTTCCTCGATACAAGGTCTAACCAAGTTGTGAAGACCTTGGAGGGCCATAGTGGTACTGTCAAGAGTCTAATAATGACCTCAAAAGGGTGTCTCTCTGGAAGCGCAGACAGTACAGTAAAACAATGGGATCTAAGACAGTGGGAACAAGTTAGATCATACAACTATGATGGCTCTATATGGTCATTGTACTCTGATGATTATGAATTTCAGACTTTCTATGCAGGAACTCTGCAGGGAAAGCTGTTTCATACTTCGCAGAATATCACAACCCTAATTGGCAAGGAGGAAAAGGGTATACTCTCGATATCCAAGTTCCAAGATGAATTATGGACTTCCAATATGGGTGATTCGAGCCTAAGAAATTGGTCCGTATCGTCGAAATCCAAGATCGGTGATGCTGGCTTGATCAAATCCAGGATGCTGAACAACAGAAGATACGTTGTGACTTTGAGCACTAATAACGAGGTTGTCCTTTGGGATATTGTGAAATGTGTACAACTTAAAGCATTTGGCACGAAAAGAATGTTTGAGGAAGTGATTAATGAATACCAAACGAGTGAGATCCTTCCAACTTGGTGTCGAGTAATGATCAAAGCTGGGAGACTCTTTGTGATGATCACGGAATCGTGTTATACTGATACAGAACTATATGGTGATTATCTCAAAGATTATGATATCGAAGTGAAAGACGATCTGAGGTATCCTATTGGAAAGATGATGATTGCCTCGATTTTCAAGAAACTAACAGATTATGAGATCGATAAGGATCAAGAAATGAGAGATCAAAGGATTAAAGACATCAAGTCAAGTTCTAAATTGCATATGTTGACCAAGTTTTCATCACAGGCTTCTCAATCATCTTCACAGCTCACACCAGTGGATGAGAAGGCTAATCTGTTCAACGATTCAGAAGCTCCACCACAATCTGCTCCTGCCCAGTTAGACACTGAAAAGGATGCAGGTTCGAGCTTCAGAAGACTTAAAATCTTCTCGAAGAAGTCACTAAGAGCCAGTGTCTCCGCCGCTGACGATGAGCCACCAACGGAACAGACGATATCGGAGCAGCCAGCTTCACAACCAGCTTCACAACCAAGTTCACTGAAGTCTTCAAAATCTATTGACCATGATTCATTCAATACAGTTCTTGCAGAAGTTAGAAACTTCTACGATTCCACAACGCATCTGAACACGCTATACTCATCTCAATTAACGCCTCCATCACCGGATGAATGCCCAATACTGGCTTTACCAAAAGATCTTCATATCATTGTCCATGAGCGAATTAACAATTCCAGTGCAGAAGTTTCGATCTACTCTGATGATTTGAACAACTTGGATTATGAGATGTTGGAATATGTGTTGCCACGCTGGATTGGTCTATTTATCCTCAAAAACAAGTCCATTGTGAAAGATTTACCGAAAGTTGGCTTCATCATACAACAAGATCAAGCAGAGCAGGATCTCCCTCTGTTATCCCATGGTACAGGGAGACTGAATGCTTATTCGATGTTGAGAATGAAACGTATATTGACATTCATCACAGACAGATTCGATCAACAAACAAAAGAGATGAAGGATGGGGTACCAGTGGAGGAATGGCTAGAGGTTCTGTGTCATGGTGATGTATTGGACACCAACATGACCCTGGCCACTGTTAGAAGCTTCGTATGGAAGCAAAGTGGCGATGTGGTATTCACCTTCAGAAGAAAGAGCGCGAATGACGATAAACTCATCTTATAAGTGGAATTTATGATATAAAGCTGCCCATAATTGGTCTTATATGCGTAAACCTCAGTACGGCCCCTTGTAAATATACCGATCTTTCTCAGTAATTTTCAGCACTAACAAAATAAAACTGTGGGTTACGGAGCCCTTGCCGAATTTTGGGGAATTTTTTTTTTCACTGACGCTAAGCTTTAAAAACAAAAATAGCGAGGAAGAGAAGTACTAATCAGGGGCTGTTTTCTTTCTGTTTGACTTTCCGTTTCACCTCATTTTTACTCCCTCACACACAACCATGGATCAAGAGAACGACAGAGCAGTTTCACGTTTGTGGCGTGCACACCGTACCGTCAAGGAGATGGTGCGTGACAGAGGTTACTACGTCACCAGTGAAGAGCTAGAGGTGTCACTTGAAGAGTTTAGATCCACTAAGTGTGATTCCATGGGGAGACCGCTGAGAAAGAGTATGTCCTTTCAGGCACAGCCAACGGAAGAATCCTTGGAGAAGTTCCCACAGATGGGGTCCCTCTGGGTAGAATTCTGCGATGAACCAAGTGTTGGTATCAAGACCATGAAGAACTTCATCATCCATATCTCTGAGAAGAACTTCTCCACGGGTATTTTTATCTATCAGAACAGTATTACCTCGAGTGCGGCTAAATTGATTCCTACTGTGGCACCAGCATCGATTGAATTGTTCCAAGAGAGCGATTTGATTGTGAACATTACACATCACGAATTGGTTCCAAAGCATCTATTGCTCAGCGATGACGAGAAGAAGGACCTTTTAGAGAGATACAGGCTTAAGGAATCTCAGCTGCCTAGAATTCAAAGAGAGGATCCTGTGGCCAAATATCTCGGTTTGAAAAGGGGTCAGGTTGTAAAGATCATTAGAAGAAGTGAAACATCTGGAAGATACGCGAGTTACAGAATATGCTTGTGAAATTATTTGTACTATAATAGAATCATCATGGAATTGTTGAGTCTTGTAGATTTGCGCACATGATGCTGTCCTGGATCCCGGACCACCAAGTGACGTTCCTCAACTGGACATTTGATGAGGGGCTCACTTGAACACCATCTGAACCTAGATACACCGGACCGATAGTGACGACGAGACTATCCACTAATTTCGGCCTCAGTAATAGATCGTTGATGACATGTGCACCACCTTCGACCATAACACTATCAATTTCCATAGATTTAAGGACGATGAATAATTCTTCCCAATCGACACGAGCATTACGAAGTTTCATCCGTATGACTTTCCCAAAATGTCTTTGCAGATAATCGATCTTCTCCAATTCACCACACTTATCACTTATGACGATCCATGGTTCTCTGGCCTCTCCTGCAGCCACCAGCTGCTCCATCTTGGAGCCCTTATAGCTCCATTTGAAATCAGGGTCGATAATTACTGGAATGGGACTGGTCTCTCCTGGTAGACGACAGTTCAATCCTGGGTCATCGGCCAGCACAGTACCAGAACCTATGAGTATTGCATCGTGGTGTGCCCTGAGATAATGCGTCATTGTCTTTGTCTCCAGGTGAGATATTACTGTTCTTTTACCTGGTGCTGCGCTGATTCTGCTGTCCAGTGACTGGGCATAAGTCAGAGTGATAAAGGGCCGTTGTGGGTTCAATCTAGGCAGGTAGGGGGTCAGGAATTGTGGGAGATGTTCTTCCAGTGGGTGAAGAGGCTTCGATCTGATCATTTCCTTGATGTCCATGCTCGTGCTCATTTCCATATTTATTATTATTGTTTGGCGTTTGTTGTTAATTGTTAAATGTTGATTCTTCTGATTGTGGGTGATGATTTCTCTTTACACCAACAACAACTTGAAAGAACGAAATAAAAGAACTAAGAAAAATGACAACAGAACTGGCCGATGACCTGTTTCCCAATCACGAGACAATTGTCACAGCTGATCAGCACCCCCAGGACTCAGAAATCACGGAATATCTAACGAGACTTGATGAGTACACAGCTCTCAGACAGTCTCTTCAAAAGAAGATGAGCGCAGGGTTCATAGAACTGGCCAGGGCAAAGTACACGGGGAGGCCCTACGGTAGGGACTTCTGGGATGAGAATGTTAGGGCTACGAGGACTGCAGAATGTGGTCAGAAGATAAAGCTAGTTGGTGTCGATGTCGTGGACGTTCAAAAGAAGGGTGCTCTGAAACAGAGGAAACGTGGGAAAACTGATGAAAAAACTATGGAGAAAGTTGAAATGAAGGGGACAGAGAAGAAGCAATATGATCCCATCAACATGTTTGGTGTCTTGGTCCCTTATTCTCTTCGTCTCAGTCAGGCAGAATTCCGAAAGTCCATGGATGACATGGTTAATCTCATTAATCTACAGAGGGAACTAGATCAGCTGGCTGATGCTATAGAGAAAGGTCAGCATACTATGGAGGTGCGAGCTACAGAATCACAAACATAATCAAAATGAAACAGTTGTCTATTGGTCATCAGAGGGGTCATATCAAGCGAAGGAATCATGGTTGGTCATAAAACACCCAAGCGAGTGTGGGCTGTATAGCACAGTAATAATGTTGGTATATGATAGTGAATCTAGTGTCCAGCGTAGTTGATGCTAGTTTTCTCGGGCTCTAGGGAATAACTCAATCTAAAGGAGATGGTAGTAGACTATCGGCAGACGAGTCGTCGCCATTCTCAGACGGAAGCAAAGATTCAGCGTCAGAATGGACAACCTCCTTAAGGTCAAACAGATCTTTGAAATTATCAATGCTTTTCTGAATCTTTTGATAGTCTGCGCTGTCTTCGAAGACACCATCCATCTCACTGGAGAAAGTTTCCACGCGTTCTTTTGAAGGTGTACTCATCGTAGGAGACACATTCTCCAAGAATTGATGGCGCTCAATGGGACTGTCGAACTCGTAGACCCACGATTGGCGTACGGCATTCGACGGAGGAGGTGTGTCCCACTTGTCAAGCTGGTCCTGTTGTGTTGGGAACTTGTAGCTTGATGAATAGTCTACGGAACACTGTTTAGAGATCTGGTGTTTCTCCAACTTGGCCAGCTGTTCCAATGAAGAAGCAGAAGTGGTATGAACGTGCGAAGGTTCCTTCGTACGACGCGTGGAATCACAACGGGTGGTCATCGTAGCAGTAGTGGAGATCGAAGCCCTTGTAAAAGTGGAGGACACCAGCGACGTTGGCTGGGATGTTGAACGAGGCATAGAGGAAGTAACAGTTTGCTGTGGAAGGGTTCTGTTGAATGCCACGCCAGTGGGAGCTGCTTCTTCCTGTGTAGATTGCTTGGATTGTTTGTCATTCTCTCCATCAACATGAGAGATATGGGAGAAGCCGTACGGTGTTGAAATCTTTGGACGTGTCTTGGGTTTTTGAGTCTCATGGCCGGAGAGCTTCTTAAAGGCACTGATGAACTTGTTGTTCTTCTTCTTTGGTTCCTCGCACAACCGTGAGAAATAGGAGGTTGGAGGCAATGGCGGGAGCTCCACCGTGGTGGACTGAAGCATTGGCTTATCAGAGTTGAGCATAGTCACTGGCGCTGGGAAGCTCAGCTTCCCATGATCTTCTTCTAACCAAATTGAGTTCATGGTATCCATGGTGTCCTTTAGCTTCTTCTGTTTGGTTCTTTATACCACACTGTCTCTCACTATCTCGCTGTCTATCTATCGTTCCCTCTAGTACTCAACAGATCAAATGAGATCCACCCAAGGGGCTTTTATATAGATCACCGACGCGTCGCCCTTTAAGAGAGAACCGCGTTTAGGCGCATCGACGCGCGTGCAAGGGGGGAAGCAGCGTTTGTGAATATCTTCTTTTTAGGAGTTTTAGTAGGCGAAAGGGATGGAGCTGTTGTGATGTTGCAAAATAGTGGCATAGATTATACACATATTCTAAATAACTAGGATCTACCTTTTTGTTTGCCTTATCCCCCCCCCCCTTCTCTCTTCCCTAAGTGTTTTCGGGCCGTTAGATCTTCAACAGTGGGCCTTGGAGATATGTCCCACAACCACGATCAGATCTTTGGCTATATGACACAAGAGTCTTGACTCCATGACAGCATTAGAGCTACGCTGGTCTCAGTCATAATATACAAAGAAACAAATAGATAATCTTAGACAAGGCCATATTACAAAAAGGTCCGCATCGAGTACAACGACAGCATCAGAAAGAAAATTCTTAACCAATTTCCATTTCCCGTTTGGGAAATTTAAGCATTCGCATAAATTCGCAGCTAAAACGTTTTCAAGCAGGAGCATACACAACGTATGGCATGCGGAATGTTGTTCATAGTTATAGTAGGAAGGGCATTGTCGCTGGTCTGGATCAACGGCGATGCTATAGAGGCGGGTGAACGTTCCGTTGTACTTCGTGTGCGGTTGTTAGGATATGGCGAATCACCGTCAAATCTTTATGATCTAGACCTATGTCTGTCAGGTCGGTATGGCTAACATTCTAGAACAGACAAACGTACAGCTAGCATTCTCTCGCTAAACTACAGCATATTCGATCAAAAAAAATGGTCTGATGCTATTTATTCTCCTTGAGTCTTTTCAACTGTGCCTTGAACACATCACCACCAGTGATGTCCTTAAGGTTACGTTTCATGCCCTTTGTGTCCTCCACCACATCTTCACCGATGGCTACCGTCTGCTTGTAGCTTCTTATTCTCAATCTCCCACTCAGTAGAACTTTACACGCCCTTTCCTGACACTGCTGCTCCATATTTCTCTTGAACCCTAACAACTCCAAAACATTGAAAACATCTCTATAAGCACGGCATTCCACAGATCTTAGCGCACCAGAACTAATCACGATATTTTGCGCCCTAGATGCTCTAAGAACATTCATAGTATTACTCATAAATTGCGCCTTGAATTCACCAAACAGCTTGGAATAAACCACTTCGAGTTTCACACCGCGCTTTACAGCTGCCCCTATACTCTTATGTTTCAAGAAAGTTGGCAGCCTTTTGGTATACTCAAACGTCAATATATCGATATCCAATGATGCACATGCCATAAGAAGACCTTTTTCGGAGGTTGGAAGCACTGCGACTATGTCAAATGCATTTTGTAGTTTGGAGATGCTCTGTCCTTGGGACGGTTCATCGATCACTATGGTGACTCTTGTGTACAGTTTCAAACGGTCCTCAAATTCCTTGAGCAGCGATAAGTCAATCGGGTTACTTCCAGTGGGTACTTTTGTGCTGTGGTTTAGCGTAAAATTCAACGCAACATGTGTATATCCTAGAACGCATAGTGTGGCTAGAATGTTCTTCAATTCAACAAGGGCACTAGGAGTGATTGGTGTGCCATAATTCTCTTGCGGCCATGGGACGTTGAGGTCCACTACGGGTGAATTGGTCATTTGCTGTGATTTGCTTTGTCCTTATTGTGAAGCTGTGTGGTTTTCAGCCTGCTGTCTTTGTTGTCGTTTTCTGGTTCAGTGTGTTCAATAAAAGTTGATGATGTGCACTCAAATTTTTCGAGAGACACTTGCTTGACAACGAGATTGAACGGCTTTGGGTGTGAGATTTATGACTGGTTCTATGACCATTTCATCCAATTGTAAAGTGATTGGATATTGAAATATGCTACTATTAGTTTTATCTACTGAGCCATTTCGAAGTTCCTCTCATAAACCTCTTTTAGTTACCACTTATTCCCATTATAGGACTATCAGCCAAGGAGCGGACATCCCAACTTTGACTTTTTACTTAGGGGTGGTCTCAGCTGATAAAGAGAGAAAGTGTATGATTTGGGGTTTAAAATACGCTGAAATGATGGTTTAAAAACGGAATAATTGCCAGTAAGAGATTTCTAACGTTAAGGGGCATTCAACAAAAGCGTAATCGCACTTTTAGCGCAGTATGTTTCAGCTTTCTCCCTCTTTTTCTCTTTGTGTACCACATTTTTCTTTTCTTTTTCCCGAGGATCGTCCAAGGTTTCGAGGGAACAAAAACAGCAACAACGTCAACAACGAGACGGAAAAGAAAAGAAAAGACCAAAAACTGGTACGAACAAGCACAGAAGTGGACGAGATCCCTCAGGTTATTCAACACATCTGACCTGTGAGTTATCACAACAGCTCTCCCATTCTCTACTTTTTCTGGGACTTTCTGGTTGGCTTTCTGCCTTTGATCCCCCTATAGACAGTTTGCGGTGCTATTGTCTATTTACTTTTAATCATCTATCTGTCAATCCATTCATACACTGGACATCCAATCATGAGTCGTGCTAACAACACCGCTTCTGCTGCTGCCGTTGCTGCCTCCTCTGCTGCCGTCAGCAACATCACCAACACCAACCAACAACAGACATCTAGTAGTTCCTCATCGAGTACCATCGTCGGCCTGCACTACAAGATCGGGAAGAAGATAGGTGAGGGGTCCTTCGGTGTGATCTTTGAAGGTGCCAATATGATAAACCAGGTGCCTGTGGCTATCAAATTTGAGCCACGTAAAACCGAGGCTCCTCAGTTGAGAGATGAATACCGCACCTATAAGCATCTCACAGGTTGCAACGGCATTCCAAACGCCTATTACTTTGGGCAGGAAGGGCTTCACAACATCCTTGTCATCGATCTCTTGGGTCCTTCACTCGAAGATTTGTTTGACTGGTGTGGTCGCCGATTCAGCGTCAAGACCACAGTACAAGTGGCTGTCCAGATGATTTCACTCGTCGAGGCTGTCCATAACCATGACTTGATCTATAGAGATATCAAACCAGATAACTTCTTGATCGGAAGACCCGGCCAGCCAGATGAGAACCAGATCCACTTGGTGGATTTCGGTATGGCTAAACAATACAGAGATCCAAGATCTAAACAGCATATCCCATATAGAGAAAAGAAGTCGTTGAGTGGTACCGCTAGATACATGTCCATCAACACTCATCTGGGAAGAGAACAATCTAGAAGAGATGATTTGGAGGCTTTAGGTCATGTCTTTTTCTATTTCCTCAGAGGCCAACTTCCATGGCAAGGTTTGAAAGCTCCAACAAACAAGCAGAAGTACGAGAAGATTGGTGAAAAGAAGAGAACCACTCCTGTCAATGACTTGGGTAGTGGATTCCCTCCACAGTTCAGCCAGTATTTGGATATGGTCAGATCTTTGAATTTTGAAGAGACCCCAGACTATGAAAAGTATAGACAATTACTCTTGGGTGCGTTGGAAGAGATTGGTGAGACTGCGGATGGAAAATACGATTGGATGAAGTTGAACGGTGGTAAAGGCTGGGACTTGAACATCAACAAGAAACCAAACTTACATGGATATGGTCATCCAACCCCTCCTAACGAGAAGGACCGTCATAACCGCCAGCAAAGACGCAATAAGCACTTGCAACAACAGATCCATCAACAGCAGCAACAGCAGATGCAGCAACAACAACAGGCTCAGCAACAAGCTCAGCAATATTCCCAGCAACAGCAGTACAATCAGAAACAGGGCTTGAACCAACCACCTCTTAACAACAACGCTGCTAACGCTCTGAACCAACAGCAGTTCCAAAACAGACAACCTGCTCCAATCAGAGAAAAGGTTGGCTCATCCACGTCCCCAACAGATGCAAGACAAAACCAGATCAATGAGTTTGCTGCTGATAACGAAAGTGAAAAGAAGGGCTTCTTTTCAAAACTCTTCTGCTGCTCTTGAGCTTGTTTCCTTTTTCCTCTTAACATAAACAATCACGTTTCATTTGTTATCTCAATGCCACGCTTGATGTTTTGTCATTATATTGTCATCGATTTGTCTTTCTTACCCTTCTTCTCAGTTCTCTTGTCTTTGTACATGTATTTGGTCTGCAAAGGGGAGTGAGAACAAGAAGCATTGACCGTAAAACGTCTTCTGTTTTATATAAATTAATAACCTTGTCATCCTCCAAAGGTGTAGATTATTTATGTTGTGAACCGGTAGGTAGATTTACTGGGGTTTTTTGACTTTAAATGTTGGATGTGGGAGGATATTGCGATGAAATTATCCTCTAAATTGAGAAATAGCACGTGATTTGATTTTCAGAACATCAGATATTTCATTAATGTCCAATCATGATTATGTATGATCCAATTCTTTCAAAAATCCACTATTTAGAAACAATATTTTGGAATTTTTAACCTTTTGACAAAAATGGTGTCTCCGTAAAAATATCGAAAATTTAATGAGAAAGTATGTATCCACAGAAAACTGCAGCAATTTTCGATTGTAGGGTGACATCATACAATGAACTCTCAGGATTTTCTAAACTTGAGAGAAAGGACCATTTCATCCCGATAAGGTGGTAGCTACTAGTGAAAGATACTTTGGATCAAGTTATATTACTTCCGAGTAAAGAAGCTCGATTTCTTGGAATGTCATGGATTTTCTCGGTAGACTCCAATCAGGCCATTATCAACACCATTGTGATCAAAGACCAGTTCCTCATTCAAAAATTGATGCCATATTTTTTTAGGAAGATAAAACATCGAAAATTGTCTATATTTGATAGCATATGGAAATTTTTTGACCATATCTTTGAACGGTGTTAAGCAACAAAGAATGAATGAAAGCAAAATTTAGAGATGGCAGAGAAATTGAGGTGGGAAGAGGTCATCAGACCTCTGCACGACGCAAAAAGAACGCATATAAAAAGTGGAGAACTTCCAAGTAGCGGCGTAGAAACTATCTGGATTATGCAAGCAGATTTATGAGTGTTAACGAACCATAGGGCATGATCCTGCAAAACATACTGTTTGCTGACTTTTCCAATACCAAAACACACACTAATGAAACATATCAAACCCTCCCTTTGAAATGCAGTATATCTAGAATTTTGACAGCATTGGGTTCATGAAAATAAAGAATCATCTGTTCTGCCGCAGAGGCCGAAGGCCAATTACGTTCCACCTGTTCAGTTTTTTTGTTCCTCATAAGCTCTGGAACGCCACCCAAGAATATCTACCTGGTCTTGAGGAACCAGGTCTCCAGAATTTAGGGCCTTTAATCAATTCAGTTCCCACCTCTGTTGAAATATATGAGCATCAGCTCAACTCTGAATGAGCAATCCTCTCGAAAGTTATGAAGATAGATGTTACAATTTTGGCTGCTTTATTCTCTTGTAATTTTCAAACCATCAAACAAGTTTCTGAGTTTCTATATGTCTTTCTTTGAATGATCCAGATTGGCTGTTGCCTCTTGCTTCTCAATTCGATCTTCGAATTTTAATTCAATACGTTGTTCTTAAGTTTCCACTTTGTAAAAATTAAGATATTTTTCCCTTAGGCACCTCGCGTAGTGAGCGTGAGATCTTCCCCCCCTGGTAAGAAATACTGGATTCATTCCTGCATGCGATAAGAAGTTATAACTGTTAAGAGTGTTCAATGACGGACGATGAGGAATAAGCACTGCACTATTCTGCAATGCATTCTCACACAGAGGTATATTCCTCTAGTCATGGGTCTACCATTGTCATCGTTGGAGAAATATTAACAGAATGGTGAGATTTCCTATGTATTTGAATCGCTTTTTTAATTTCTTCAAAATCAATAATCTTCTTTGCCATTAAAAATGCTTTAAACTAGACTTGGTCTAATACGTCTAATATTCCTCTTCTATCAGTCGTTCGTTATCCCACGAAGTTTCATCATGAGTGACAAAAGAACTTCCAAGGTCTTCAATAAAGCGCCGATCTCTTATATAAAATGTGATACTTCGATATCCGATGAACAACTTTGAACGTTGAAGAGAAATAAGGGATCATGATGCCTTAAAAACTTGAATGCGATTGAAGAGACGACCAATATCAATGTCATTGGTCTTGTCGTAGTCAGGCAAGCTGAATATTGCCGATCTTAGAATATTAAAAATTCTTGTGATATTGTTCAGTTGGGTCCAGTTGCTGGTAGCGAGGATTATCTAGGCGGCTCCATATATTGTGCTTCAAAATTTTCTGTTAGAGGCCTTAAAGAAAGAAGTCTATTTAGACAAAGAAGATAGCTATTGGGTTTCAACCTCGTGCTGTTAAGACTGAATCCGGTATCGCTAGGATATATGGTGCTGCGAGGAAAGCTGATGGTGTTTATAAAGATCATGATCCCTTGTGTGGGGAACATTCTGCTGAGTCTTTGTGGATAGATTCATCTTGAGCTTCTCAATGTCATTCGGCTATGGTTCAGGGATAGGTTAAGATTCAATTAGCTCGGTGATGTTTTCCCTTATCACGGTTCCAATAATTAATCTTCTTCATTACCGAATGCTATTACTTTGATTATGAATTCTCCACAAGACTTCACCGCATGTGCTGGTATCATTATGAACTTGTTTACCAAAGGGAGACCGCACGACGGGGATTTTGATAGCAAAGTGGTGATTTCCAAATTCTATGTCAGATTCTCTTGACGGTATTCAGCTTGGAGGTGCTAGAACATTTAGAATTGACGTTGTGAGTCATGAACAAAGTTGATTTTGTCCTTTTTATTTGTGAAATGTGCTACAATTCTTTAAAGTTCTTCACATAACCCGCTCATAAGGAATTATTGACGAATTGCTCAGCTATGGTGCGGCACATTGCATTTATACTAGCAAGATCAAGCTCCTTCATCATATAGTTCTTCATTTCTATTTACAAGCTCTAACTAACAGGAAGTGATGTATGATCAAGGAAAACGAGAAATATGTTTCTTAAGTGTAGAACTGATCCAACCCGCCCCTAGAATCCTTCTGTCTCTGTCTCTTGGACATGTTAAACTTCGTCGTATACACATGAACCATATCCTCTGGTGATTCATTATCCTTCTGTGTAAACTCTGCAGCTTTGAGTTGAAACTCCTTTCTACTCTTCTTACTGTTGAGCCGTTTCTCCTTCTTCTCTTTCAACATGAGCTCTTTCTCATAGTTCTCTAATTTCACTCGTAATACGTCATCTTGATTAGATCTCCCTTGGAGCTTAGTCTTTGCATTCAAGGGCCATAAGTCACCAGCATGAGCCTTGCGAGCATCATGATAGGCTATACGATCAAATGATTTCGTAACTGTCCATTTTTCAATCTCACCACTAGTACCACACAGTGACATAGTTACGTGACCTTTTCTCTTTAGTGGGTTTTGCATGATACGAGGCCATAGGTTGATTTCTTCTACTACTGAGCCAACCTTGTAATCATGTGTGTTGTTCTCACGCTCAACCTCAATCTCGTCAATCGTCACTGGGTCATTTCCACTTCTCTCAGCAATCAAGTACGAGTACGTAGCAAGTTCATAGTTATTAGCATCAGGTCTACCTGATCCACCTGAACCTCTCCCCGGTGAGATTTCATCATGCCTTTCCCAACGAGATGAAAGGACTTGACCTCGCTTGAGCTCCAATAAGAATCTTGGTCTTTCAACAGACTTATCAAAATGACACCATTGCAACTTCTTCCCGGACGGATATGAGTAGTATTGTGGTTTCAAGGTTTGTAATGGACACTTTTTATGATGAGCGCACGGGGCCACTATGGAGATATGGTAATCGATCTTTGGGGCCTCTGGTAATTCATCCAGTACCTCGGCTCCTTCCAAGATATCATCTTCGAATTTCAGGTTTTCTTCAGACACTTCACCGAATTTAGCATTCAACTCTTGAGCCAACTCTGAATCATCGAGACTCTCATCATATTCTAGGTCTTCAAATTCTTCAAAGATCTTGGAGTTTGGTTTGAAAGTGGAACCTTTTAAATATGGTCTTGGAATCTTTCCGCTCTCATTTTCATATCTTTCTGGTCTGATCATCACTTGTCTTGCCCTTGCGATAGCTTCAAAACCTAGAGGAGTACCTCTCTCAACAAGCACCAAGTATCCATTTGGCTCCAGAGATTTCAACAAAAGGTCCACATTTTCATCAACCTCGTAAGGGAATCTATTTGGATTTTGCAGGAGCTGATGCTGAGCAATAATCAAGTCATACTTCTTCGTAGGGCTCATATGATCCAAAAGTTTGGTCTTGACTTTAATCTTGTTTGTTTTAACTTCTCCAATGAAATCATCAAACAAGATATCTTCATCCTGTTTCAAACCTTCAGCCATCTCTTCCTCGGTGAACAAATCCTCCAGCGCCCCAGGATATTCATTTAACTGTCTAGATAAGAGAATCTTCGCTCTATCTTGCATGCCATGATGGCCAATTATCAGTGAGTCTTTCACTTGTGGATCAAATTCAGTTCCCATTATCTCGTTCAGTGCAATCATACCAGTGGCGGGGCCATATCCGATATCCAACACTTTCTTTGGGATAAAATCTGGTTTACGTTGGAAGAGTTCTTTCAAAACCTGATATGTGGAAGTGTAGTCCTGAGTAAAGAATGCAGCTATGTGGACATCGTTCTCATGGGGTTTCCTCGTAGGCTCATAGACTTGTGAATCTTTAAGCTTAATATAGGTTTGAGCCACTTGATATCTCAGGATCTTTGGTAATCTGAGGGCTAACATGTGGTTATAGATCGATTTGGTGATTCTCTCTGGTATCTTGATCTGGTTCCTGTTATTTCTTGCCTCCAGGGTTTTTGGATGTAGTCTTGATTCTTGACCACCAATCTGTTCATATTGATCTTGACTGATCTCACCATCTGTCATCCTGAGGATCTCCTCCCTTGAAATGACCCTGATCTTGGAGTCATTTCTGTCATTCAAATCATGATGGTGATCCCTTACGAGCTGTCCAAATGTCTCACTCTCTTTCCTATAGGCAAAGGGTAAGGATGTCATATCGGTAGATAGGGATTTGGAGACATCGATCGGATCGGTATCGTGTTCCCAAACACCACTCAGCTTGGTGCTGGAGGACTGCAAGCGTCTCAGAAGAGGAACAGTACTACTCAGAAGTCTCGATGATCGAAGCATCTTCTCGCTCTCCTGCTTTGGGTTGTTTATTGCGTTTTAGTACTATTGTTATGGCCTTCACGTTGTCGGAGGAAGTTTTTCAAGCGATGAGCCTGGTTGGGGGACTTTGGGAGGGAAAGAAAGTTTGACACAAAACTGCTGGTGGCAGTTGGTGTGATTTGAATTAATTTACATTATTTTTTTTTTGATCCAAGGTTTATTACTCTTGTTGATGCAGCTGGTATATGTATTTATAATTTTAATATCTAATATTTTGTATCTAATATCTAATATCTATGATTCTATGATCAGAGAGAGGAAGGTCTTGAAGACTTGAAGGATGATAGTTGGAAGAAGCATTCGATATATATACTACCACAATTTTGATCAAGGTCCAGATCCGCTATGACCACTATCAAACTTCAATCAACCAGCCTAGCTTCTCAGTTGCACTCTACATATAGCACAAAGTACGTGTCTTAAACAATATGACATTGCCTCCCCCTATTGGCGTTGTCCCTCTGCCTCTCTCTCTATCTCTCTTTTATTTTTGCCCCTAAACGCTACTTAACTTCAACACTCAACAAAAAGATAAGGGCAGTGACGTCCTTTGCACCTTATGTATAAGACACAATACATATTGCACAAGACACACTCTAAACCCGTTAGGCCGTATGTATACATATACAAATTTCAAAAGCTCAACCGGTAGCCAGCCAGATGCACAAGAACGACGTCAACGTTCTCCTGGCAGAACAAAAGGTAAAAGCGTAAACGGTGGCTGTTGAACACTGGCAAATGTACTGTTGTTGCCGTGGAAACCGGTTGCCATTGCGGTAGGAATTGTTGGCTGTAGTTCAACAAGGAGGGTAACACCCATCGGGTTGGGACCACACACTGGGCTTTATATGAATGCATATTCCCTCTCTAAATAATTGTTATTGCGAGATATGGATGTACACGAGGATTTAATTCATTTCTTTACGAGAGCAATTGAGATCTTTGAAACAGTGTATAAGCACCCACCCATCGTATCCCACACTCTTACGGTTATACAAAGTTTCCACATCTCTTTTGAAATCTTTTGATCTCTCGAAGTTTTACATCAGTTGAACCAGTTCAAAAAAAACACAGACCCACACAATTTGTACTGGAGAAAAAGGTGTTGATCCTATTCTTATTTCGTTAATTCCTTTGAAGGGATCTATAGGTATGTTACTTTCCTTTCCTTTCTATTTTTTTTTATTTTTGGTTTCCTGTTGAGGCATCTCTCTTGTCGGCGGCGGTGTTGGTCTACAAAAAAAAATGTCACATTTATACCACTAGCTCTTCCTGGCTATTCCTACCTGTCATGTTATCATTATCTATCACAATACTCCCCGTATGAACCATCAGCTATCAATGATTACCATCTCAACCCAAAAAGCCCAAAGGCGAAACCGCACTGACGTCCTTGCGTTGACGTATGTGCAGATCTCCCAAAATTCCAATTGTTGGGAAAAAAAAACTATTGATGGAACGGCAGGGAGGGAAAAAGGATGCGGTGCACCCATAACAACAAAACAAATTGAATGGGGCGGGAAGGCAATTGGTCACTAATTTCGCTATTTCTTGCTGCAAACCCTGCAATATTTTCTACAAAACCATCCCTGACAAAAGAGAGCCTTTCAAGAGGCTTCAAAAAGCTCAATTAGCGCCCCCAACATACTAACTCCATCAGCATTCAAAGACTACTATTCGCTCCTCTTTGGCGCTCCCATATAAGGTTCACTGCTATCCAGCACATCTGTCGCCACTTATCACACAAAAAACTTCCACTCACTAAGACCATGAGCGAGGAGAGCTTGAGTGAAGTTGCCGCCGCTTCTTCCAAGGTGGACACCAAGAAGTACAGCGCGCTTCACCAGACGTTGCCGCCATATTTCATTGGTCTCAACACCATTGACGTTGCTGAAGATAGTCCTCTCAAGGACTTTGTCGTCCAGCACGGTGGTCACACCGTTGTACAAAAGGTGTTGATCGCCAACAACGGTATTGCCGCGGTCAAGGAGATCAGATCCATCAGAAAATGGGCCTATGAGACTTTTGGCAAAGAGAGAACAATCCAATTTGTCGCAATGGCCACCCCAGAGGATCTCGAAGCTAATGCAGAATACATCAGAATGGCAGACCAATACGTTGAGGTCCCAGGTGGTACCAACAACAACAACTATGCTAACGTTGACCTTATTGTCGATATCGCTGAAAGAACAGAAGTTGATGCTGTTTGGGCTGGCTGGGGTCATGCTTCTGAGAACCCATTGTTGCCAGAGCAATTAGCTGCCTCGAAGAGAAAGATCCTTTTCATTGGTCCCCCAGGCTCCGCCATGAGATCACTCGGTGATAAGATCTCTTCCACTATAGTTGCCCAACATGCTGATGTGCCTTGTATCCCATGGTCCGGTACTGGGGTCAAGGATGTGCAAGTTGATCCAAAGACCAACTTGGTGTCTGTTGATGATCTCACATATGCTAAGGGCTGTGTTAACTCCCCAGAAGAGGGTCTGCAGAAGGCCAAGGAGATTGGCTTCCCAGTTATGATTAAGGCCTCTGAAGGTGGTGGTGGTAAAGGTATCAGAAAAGTAGATGACGAGAAAGACTTCACTGCTTTGTACCACCAAGCCGCTAATGAAATCCCAGGCTCTCCAATCTTCATCATGAAGTTGGCTGGTAACGCTAGACACTTGGAGGTTCAATTGCTTGCCGATCAATACGGTAAGAATATTTCTTTGTTCGGTCGTGACTGTTCTGTCCAAAGACGTCACCAGAAGATCATTGAAGAGGCTCCAGTCACAATTGCTAAGAATGATACCTTCTCTCAAATGGAGAAGGCTGCTGTTAGATTGGGTAAACTTGTCGGTTACGTCTCTGCTGGTACGGTTGAGTACTTGTACTCCCATGCTGACGACAAGTTCTACTTTTTAGAGTTAAACCCAAGATTGCAAGTTGAGCATCCAACCACTGAAATGGTTACTGGTGTCAACTTACCAGCTGCCCAGCTGCAAATCGCTATGGGTATCCCATTGAACAGAATCAAAGATATCAGATTATTTTACGGTGTCGACCCACATACTTCTACCGAGATTGATTTTGACTTTGAAACTGAAGGGTCTTTGACTTCTCAAAGAAAACCTGTTCCAAAGGGTCACTGTACCGCTTGTCGTATCACTTCTGAAGATCCAGGTGAAGGTTTCAAGCCTTCCGGAGGTTCCCTGCATGAGCTGAACTTTAGATCTTCTTCCAACGTTTGGGGTTACTTTTCTGTTGCAAACCACTCTTCTATCCACTCTTTCTCTGACTCTCAATTTGGCCATATCTTTGCATTTGGTGAGAACAGACAAGCTTCTAGAAAGCACATGGTTGTCGCATTGAAGGAGCTCTCCATCAGAGGTGACTTCAAAACTACTGTCGAATACTTGATCAAGTTGTTGGAGACCACTGACTTTGAGGATAACACTATCACTACCGGTTGGTTGGATGAGCTTATCTCCAAGAAACTAACCGCTGAGAGACCAGACTCCACTATTGCTACTATCTGTGGTGCTGTTACCAAAGCTCATCTCATGTCTCAGGAAGCTCGTGAATCTTACAGTGGTTCTTTGGAGAAGGGTCAAGTCTTGTCCAAGGATGTGTTGAAAACCATCTACCCAATTGAGTTCATCTACGAAGGCCACAGATACAAGTTCACTGCTGCTCAATCAGCTCTGGATAGATATACTTTGTTTATCAATGGTTCTAAGGTCGAAGTTGGTGTTAAGCAGCTATCTGACGGTGGCCTGTTGGTTGCTCTCGATGGTAAGTCCCACACTGTCTACTGGAAGGAACAAGTCGGTGCCACTAGATTGTCTGTGGACTCTAAGACTTGTCTGTTGGAGGTGGAGAATGACCCAACCCAACTGAGAACTCCGTCTCCGGGTAAGTTGGTTAAGTACTTGGTTGAGAATGGTGAACACGTTTCTACTGGTCAAGCCTTTGCCGAAGTTGAGGTCATGAAGATGTGTATGCCGCTGATCGCTCAAGAGAACGGTATTGTTCAACTTGTCAAGCAACCGGGCTCGAACGTTGCTGCGGGTGATATCTTGGCCATTTTGTCTTTAGATGATCCATCTAAGGTTCAACATGCTTTGCCATTCCAAGGTATTTTGCCACAATTCGGTGCTCCAACTATCCAGGGTACTAAACCTTGTCATAAGTTCCATGCTTTGTTGTCTACTTTGGAGAACATTTTAGCTGGCTTCGATAACCAGGTCGTCATGAATGCTACTCTTCAAGATTTGATCGAGGTTTTGAGAAATCCAGAATTGCCATACTCTGAGTGGAACCAACAGATTTCGGCTTTGCACTCGAGAATCCCAGCTGATTTGGACAGTGAGCTCACCAGCTTGATCAAGAGATCTTCCCAAAGAAATGCAACTTTTCCAGCTAGACAGATTCTCAAGCTTTTGGAGAAGACTGCTTCTGCTCCAGACGCTGATCCATTGTTCGGACAAGTCGTTGCTCCGTTGCTTGATATCGCCGAGCGTTATGCCAAGGGTCTAGAGGCTCACGAACACTCTGTATTTGCTGACTTGTTGATCCAATACTACGATGTTGAGAAGTTGTTCACTGGTTCTAATGTCAGAGAGGAGGATGTCGTTTTGAGATTGCGTGATGAGAGTAAGGATGATCTGTCCAAGGTTGTTGCTATTGTTTTGTCCCACTCCAGAGTTTCTTCCAAGAACAACCTTATCTTGGCTATCTTGAAGCACTACCAACCTCTTTGTCAACAGAGCTCTGAAATTGCCGAGGCTTTGCGTACTCCACTCAAGAAGATTGTTGACTTGGAGTCCAGAGCTACTGCTAAAGTTTCTATCAAGGCTAGAGAGATATTGATTCAATGTTCTCTGCCATCCATCAAGGAGAGGTCTGATCAACTGGAGCACATCTTAAAGTCTTCTGTTGTTCAAACTAGCTATGGTGAGATTGGCTCAGATCATCGTGAGCCGCAGTTGGACGTCTTGAAGGATGTCATTGACTCCAAGTACGTTGTCTTTGACGTTTTGACCCAATTCTTGGCTCACAAGGATCCATATGTTGCCGCTGCCGCTGCTGAGGTTTACGTTCGTCGTGCTTACCGTGCTTATAATGTTATTGGTAACTTGACTTACCACACTACTACTGACAACACATTCGTTGAGTGGAAGTTCCAGTTGCCATCCTTCTCTTCTGCAGCTTATAATGCTGTTCCTCAAGCTAAGGGTACTGTTGGTAGAACCCCAATGGGTAGAGCTGTTTCTGTTTCTGACTTGACATTTGTTTCTAACGATGACTCTCAGCCATTGAGAACTGGTGTTTTGATCCCAAGTCCTCATTTGGACGATGTTGAAGATCTCTTGGTCAAAGGCTTGGAGAACATTCCACGTAAGAACTCTACTACTGAGTCTTCTCGTGGCCCAGCTCCGGACAGATCCTCTCAAAACAATGCAGTCTTGTACAATGTTGCCAACGTTGTCGTTGCCAATGCAGATGGCTTCGAGTCGGAGGCTGAAATCTTGTTAAAGTTGAAGCAAATATTGGCTGACAACAAGGAAGACTTGGTTGCTACTTCTATCCGTCGTATCACTTTTGTCTTTGGTGCTACGGATGGTACTTATCCAAAGTATTATACTTTTAGAGGTCCAGACTATTCAGAGGATGAGACAATCCGTCATATTGAACCAGCGTTGGCTTACCAGCTCGAGTTAGCCAGATTGTCTAATTTCAACATCAAGCCAGTCTTCACCGACAACAGAAACATCCATGTTTACGAGGCTGTTGGTAAGAACTCCTCTGTTGATAAGAGATTCTTCACTAGAGGTATTATCAGAACTGGTCGTATTCGTGATGACATTTCCACTCAAGAGTATTTGACTTCTGAGGGTAACAGATTAATGTCTGATATCCTGGATGCTTTGGAGGTCATTGATACATCCAACTCTGATTTGAACCACATTTTCATCAACTTCTCTGCTGTTTTCAACGTCCTGCCTGAAGATGTTGAGGCAGCCTTCGGTGGTTTCTTGGAAAGATTCGGTAGAAGATTATGGAGATTGCGTATTGCTGCTGCTGAAATCAGAATTATGTGTACTGATCCAAAGACCGGAGTTCCATTCCCATTGAGAGCCATGATCAACAATGTTTCTGGTTATGTCGTCAAGTCTGAATTGTACATGGAGGTCAAGAATAGCCAAGGTGACTGGGTCTTCAAATCCATTGGTACTCCAGGTTCCATGCACTTGAGACCAATCTCTACTCCATACCCAGCTAAGGAACAACTCCAACCAAAGCGTTACAAGGCTCATTTGATGGGCACAACATATGTCTACGACTTCCCAGAATTATTCCGTCAAGCCACCTTGTCCCAATGGAAGAGATACGCTCCAGATGCCAAGGTCCCAGATGACTTCTTCCAAGCAACCGAGTTGATTTTGGATGATTCGGATATCTTGACAGAGGTTGACAGAGAACCAGGTGCTAACAACATCGGTATGGTTGGTTTCAAGGTTTTGGTAAAGACCCCAGAGTATCCAAGAGGCCGTCAATTCTTCATCGTTGCAAACGATATCACATATAAGATTGGTTCTTTCGGTCCACAAGAAGATCACTTCTTCAACAAAGTCACCGAACTAGCTAGAAAGTTGGGTATTCCAAGAATCTACTTGTCTGCTAACTCTGGTGCTAGAATTGGTATTGCGGAGGAGTTGATTCCATTGTTCCAAGTTGCTTGGAATGAGCCAGGCAACCAAGAAAAAGGTTTCCAATACTTGTACTTATCTGATGAAGGCCTTGCGCAATTGAACAAAAACCACCAGACCAAAACTGTTCTTACCGAGAGAACGGTTGAGAACGGCGAGGTCAGACATGTTATCAGAGCAATTATTGGTGCTGAGGACGGTTTAGGTGTTGAGTCTCTGAGCGGCTCTGGTTTGATTGCGGGTGCTACTTCAAGGGCTTACAAGGACATCTTTACCATCTCCTTGGTTACCTGTAGATCTGTTGGTATTGGTGCTTACTTGGTCAGATTAGGTCAAAGAGCTATTCAGATCGAGGGCCAACCAATGATTTTGACTGGTGCACCAGCTATCAATAAGTTGCTGGGTCGCGAAGTTTATTCTTCCAACTTGCAGTTGGGTGGCACTCAGATCATGCACAGAAATGGTGTCTCTCATTTGACTGCTTCTGATGATTTGGCTGGTGTTGAGCAAATCATGAACTGGTTATCTTATGTTCCAGCTAAGCGTAACATGCCAGTCCCAATCTTGGAGTCTCCAGAAGATTCATGGGACAGAGATGTCGAATTCGCTCCTGTACGTAATGAGGCCTACGACGTCAGATGGATGATTTCTGGTAGAGAATTGGAAGATGGTACTTTCCAATCTGGTCTCTTTGACAAGAACTCTTTCCAAGAGACTTTGAATGGTTGGGCTAAGGGTGTTGTTGTCGGTAGAGCTAGATTGGGTGGTATTCCTCTTGGTGTTGTCAGTGTTGATACCCAAATGGTTGAGAACTTGATTCCAGCAGATCCAGCAAACCCAACTTCTACTGAACAATTGGTTCAAGAGGCTGGTCAGGTTTGGTATCCAAATAGTGCTTTCAAGACTGCCCAAGCCATTAATGATTTCAACAACGGTGAACAATTGCCATTGATGATTTTGGCCAACTGGAGAGGTTTCTCTGGTGGTCAACGTGACATGTTCAACGAGGTCTTGAAGTATGGTTCTTACATTGTTGATGCGCTGGTTGATTATAAGCAACCAATTGTCACCTACATTCCACCAACTGGTGAGTTGAGAGGTGGTTCATGGGTTGTCCTTGACCCAACCATTAACTCCGACATGATGGAGATGTATGCCGATGTCGAATCCAGAGCTGGTGTTTTGGAGCCAGAAGGTATTGTCGGTATCAAGTACCGTCGCGAGAAGTTGATTGCGACTATGGCAAGATTGGACAACACTTATTCCGAGTTGAAGAAACAGCTTGCTGACTCTTCATTATCCGCCGAAGAACACCAGAAAATCTCTGTTAAATTGGCTGCTCGTGAGAAGGTTTTGCTTCCAATCTATCAACAGATTTCTCTTCAATTTGCTGACTTGCACGACAGATCTGGTCGTATGTTTGCTAAGGGCGCTATTCGTAAAGAGCTTGAGTGGGTCAATGCTCGTCGTTTCTTCTTCTGGAGAATCCGTCGCCGTTTGAACGAGGAATACTTGATTAAGAGAATTGGTGAGACTCTTCAGCAGGCTACCAGAATTGAGAAGGTTGCCAGATTGAGATCCTGGTATCCACCAACTCTTGACCATGAAGACGACCAGGCCGTCGCTACATGGATCGAGGAAAACCATGAGCAACTTGATGCCATGGTGAAGAAGTTGAAGGACGAGGCCTTTGCTCAGAACATTGCTCAGTTGATCAGAAGCAACCACGACTCTGCCATTAGTGGGTTGGCAGAAGTGATTGGCCTGCTGTCAGCTGAAGACAAGGAGAAGATCTTGAAGGGTTTGAAGTAAATGATCTTGTATTTAGTTTTATGTTTTTTTTAGTGTTATGTTGCTATAAATTAATGCTTACTGATTGAACGCTATCGTAGATTACAAAGAAACATTATCGTTAGAAAAGTACATATCCCGGTTATAGCTCAAAAAGAACCAGATGGGTTATCTGCGTTATAGAGCTTCTTTTTCAAACTCATCACTTCGTCCTTAAGATCGTCTCTCTCCTTCTTGATGATGTAGACTTCGGCCTGTAAGTCTCTTATCTTGAGATTATAGTGAGCATTCGCCACGTCTTCCTCATCTTCATCACGGTTGGTGCCGTTTGAATCGAACTCATTGATGATCGGTGTTGCATTTCTGGAAGACTTCTTAGATCTGAAGAGCCTCAAGTCATCAAGCTCATGTTGAAGCTTGCTGTTAACTTCTTTCTCTTTATGTAAGTCGATTTGAGCTATCTGAAGTGCCCTGTTAGCTGTATTGACAGAGTGAAGAGATTCCTTGTAGTTTTCCTCGATCTTGGAGAGCTCCATAACTTTTTGTCTCAGAGACTCCACCTCACTAGCTACAGTCTTTGCATTCTCCAATTCTGAATACAAACTCCTGTTCGATGTGTGGATCTCCTCATTCTCCTTGAGAAGCTCATCGATCTGAGATCTTAAACCAGAGGCGACATCATCAGTTTGAGAGACCGGAGCACTTATAGACTTGGCGATGTATTCCCCTGTAGATTCATCCTTGGTGAGGTACTGCGATAAGAATGTATCAAGACCCTCATTTAGCTTCTTTATCTCATCACGAGACTCATTAAGAGCCTTTAATCTCGCATCTTCTAGTTCGGCTTTCTCTTTTTCGACAGTTTCGAAACGAACCCTGAGTTCCTCATATAGCTGCGATACATTCTTCAAATCAGTGAGTTCAGCTCTCTGACACTCAACTTGTTCTTGTTGTTCACGGATGATCCGGTTTAACTTTTCAAGATCAATTAGGTTCTGAGTGAAAACAGACTCTATCTCAGTTGACTTAGATTTCAATTGTTCATGTTCGTCATTCAAAATTCGATGACTTGTATTCAGCTTGATCAATTTTCTCTTGAAACTATCTTCGCCTTCTTCCTTGTCTTCATTTGCGGATGATGTTTCAAGCTTGGCCTTGAGTTCAGAGTTTTCAGCCTCAAGAGATAAAACCTTCTCACTTGCAGTTTTGATCTGCTCAGAAGTTGACACTTTTAAGCCCTCAAGCTCTTTGGATAATGAATCAACAATAACTTTGAATTGTCGCTTATCAGACGAGGGAGAGTCACCCACTGTTGCTTTAGGGTTAATAAAAGCCACGTCATCACCGGCAGTTGAAATCACTTCTGATTGCTTGGTAGAATGGTCATTGCCAATGCTCTTAGTTCCAATAGCAGCACCAACAGCAGCACCAATAGCAGTAGCGGTGCCAGTGGCGATTCCAGTAGTTCCGGAGGTCAGAATGGAGGACACAGAGGTCTTCAAAACAGCGTTATTATCAGGAACAGAGGGAGCACCTGCAGGCGATTCTGAAGCATAGCTATCCAAAATATCAGAACTTCTGGCATCACCACGATTTTGATATGTGTCAGTTAAATAGTTCTCTCTTTCAGTACTGACGACCTCCCTTGACGCAATGGCAGCCCCAAATTCACCAGCAATTGGTTCAAGTCCGCCACGTTCTACTACCAAATCACCAGAAACCGTATCTCTAAGTGTTTCATCAATACGATCTCTTGGAGCCTGAGAAGACTTGGTGATTGGAACAGGAATCGCAGTCGATGACTCTCCCAAAAGCGCAGGGATTTCAAGTGGCAATTCCTGCTCATCCTCACCAGAAACAGAACGATGTGAGATGTTGGATTGTTTGCGCTCGGGAGTCTTTGTCAACATTTCGTGTTCCTTTCTGAAGACATCTTCAGCAGATACAGTACGAGTAGGATCAGATGTGGATCGTGACATGGCACGGAATGCACCTCCAGAACCTGCAATATCGGTTCCAACAACAGCCGCATCAATGCTACCATCGTGATGTTCTGATTGATGAGCTGGTGTTGGATAAGAATACATATTCTTCTCAGGGGAATGTGTGTTGTCTTTAGCTGGCGGTGGTGTGAAGATAGATTGTGGGCCAGTAAATTTTTCTTGAGCTGAAATATTACCAGGAGTGCTATATTGTTGAAGCCCAGGGACTAATTTCTCCAAGTTTGAAAGATCCAGAATATTCAACAGGGTACCAACACCATTATCCTCGAGCGAAGGTTCCAAGTTGTCACCCAATCTGGCATAATCTGGAACATGGCCACCTAAGATTAACAGCTTATCACCCCTGACAACAGAAAGACTGTGACCATACTTACCCTGTGGATGCATTGGATAGCTTGATGGCATTTTGAACCAAGTCTTAGTGATTAAATTCAGGAAGAAGACATCAGAGACGGCATCGCCGTTGATGTCTTTGCCTCCATAGACAATCAGACAATCCTTGTAAACAACGGACGCATGTTCCTCGATTGGAGGGGGTGGAATACCAAAAGACTTCGGTTTATCCCACATATTCTTCAATGGATCATAGACCCAAAGTTCGTTGAGTAGTTTGCTACCAGTGGAACCACCAAACAACCACAGTTTGTTATCGTAAACGTCCATAGTATGGTTCGTCAAAGGCGGAGGTCTAACGTTGTCGGCTGGAGTTACCCATTCCCATTGGACATCAGGACGACGGAAGGAGCTCAAGTTGAAGATAATCAAGTCATTATAGATTGTATCATCGAGTTGTCCACCATATAAGTAGAGCTTGGAATCGTAGTTCATGATAGCGATAACTCCTATTGTGTGACCATATCTGCCCGATGGTTTCCTGCCGACTGGATGTGGGATAGTCCAGGTGTGGGAGTTCATGTTAAACAGGTATAAGTCATTGTCAATTTCGCCTTCATCGTTGGTTACCGTATCACCCCCAAAGACAACGAACGCGTTACCACAAACAGTGGAAGCATGACCAACTCTTGGAGCAGGAGAATTGTCATAAATGTCCACTTGATATGTTTGGAAGTTAGAGCCTTCGCCTTCGGTCTTGATGATCCACGTGTCACCATAAACAGACGTGTTATGGAGACCACCCATCACAAAGATTTCGCCCTTGTCATTCGCGTATTGTGAAGCACCGTGCCTGTAGCGAGGAAATGGACTGATCAGTAACTTGCTTCTACTCCAAGGAGATCTGTGAGCATTGTCGCCATAGCGAGACAGGCCCTGTTGATGTTGCAAGGGCTGGGGTGATCCATAGTTCCGTTGTTGCTGACGGGGAGGAGATTTTTGGTTGTAGATGTTGTTGTTGTGATCAAACCCCAAAGGCATCTGTGCCTGTTGGTACTGAGGTTGTTGCTGATAATGAGAAGGTAATGCCTGCTGAGGCGAGTAATTGTAAGCACCTTTAGAGCCGTTTGAGGTTAATGAAGTCTGCGGAGAGTCGTTGCTATTAATGTTGTTACCGTTGTTGTGCTTGCTCGAAGGAGACGAGAACGCGTCCCCAGCGTCTTTGTTCTTCTTTTTTCCAAACTTGAATGGAGTCACCATGGCTGTTCAGTAAAAATCTCAATTGCGAGCAATTCACACCCTTCAGCAGATCTAATGTGGTCCTTTCAAATAACACAGAAGGCTACCCTCTCAAGACAGACTTAAGGTGGTGATCCAAAGACATTATGATCAAAAAAGGTTACGAACCCGCGGCCGAAATTTGAAGCGCTTCCAAAGCTGGAGGTAGTAATTGATATCGGTGATTGCACTCGCTGCGAGAATTCAGAGGGTGTTCTTGGAGCTGTACGCGGAGCCGGTGATAGGCACGAAATACTTTGAATCAGTAAGTAGTGCATACACGCTTTGGAAGGTAGAAAATCCAGCAATTCATTCCTGTACTATACCAGAGACATTTAGTTCCTCCTCAACGCAATATTTGACTGCCACAGTACTTCCATCATGAACAAGGACGAGAAGTTCGACAGGTTTATAGAAGATTTTGACAGGTCTCTAAACACGGATACGTCCACTCTCAAGACCATTGGGCTTCGCAAGACGACTCCGACAAGTGCTGCTCCAACATCACCGCTCTTGACAACCCCAACCAAAGCTCGCAGGAATTCAATTTCACCCGACGAGGCACCATTAAAACACTCTCCAGTCATATCACAATGGGATAGAACTGGAGACTCAAGTGTGAGACGTGTGAAGCTGACATCTGAGCTTAGGAGATCTGCTACAATGAGTGGGCTTTCAGCTAAAGCCGGCCTATCCAACCAGCAGCCCTCGCGCCGTGGATTAAATTTAGGTCTCAATCTCTCTGTGAAACGACAAGGAAATACATCTGATAAATTAAAGAGTCCTGAGCCTAAAGTTACAAGCCCAGTTACCCATGATGCTTTTCTGACGCCTAATAGAGCAATGAACAGTGAGACTTCTCAAGAACGCACAAGACGCAGAACAAACTCAAGTGCTTCTGAATATGACGAGCTTAACGATTCACTGAGAGTTCTTGCGGCAAAAGAGATGCGTGTAATCGAGCTCAGAGAGAAATTTAAGAATATCAAACAAGAGCTTGATAGAGAAGAATCCGAGTTGAAAGCGTTGAAGAATAAGATAGGAAACACAATACAAAAGGATCTTTCACCAGCTCCTGCAGCCATCAAGGCAAACACTCCAGTGAATAAAGGTTTAGAGCAAAAAAAGGAGAGTATTTGGAGTAAACCTGTTAGTTTCTTGAACCAGTTTGATCAGATTCTTCAGAATGAGATTGAGAAGTTGAATAAAGAAGGTTTCAAAGGTTCAACGAGTACGAGAGAGAATGGCTCCGATGATGTAATAAATACAGTATCGAACTCATTATGGACATTCATGAGTGACGTTAAGCATGGTCTTCTCGGTGATGAAGGTGAGGCACCATCTAGTGTCCCAAGAGATCCAAAACCCTCAAAGATTAATGAAGATGAAGAGGAAATGATTACGATTAGTAAATGATACGAACTGATTTATCCCCAAAACATTCCATTGATAAGTAGGCCTACACTTGTATAAACCAGTCGAGCTCCTGCTTCCTATACTTAAAGCAGGAATCAAAACGAGGTATCGTCATTCCTGTAGTCATCATACACATCGTCCCATGTGTAGCGTTCTCCATGGCTCTTTCCAACGAGCCTGGCACTCTGAAAAGGCGTGTCCAACTCCCCATCTTGAACGAATTTCAGAGGGTCAGGTAATGGGTTCTTTTGCTGTTGTGCATATTCAGAGTCTCTCAGTTGTTCTTCATGGATATCACGGCCTTGTTCATCGACAAGCTTAGTTTCATCCTCGTTTAGTTCAACTTGTCCAGCAGTAACACGAGTCATAAGATCGAGGAACTTGGAATTCGCAAATTTTTCAGAGTTAGCAGACTTCATGACATCTGCAACTTGCTTTGCAGCTTCTCTAAAGCCAGCATTATTATTCGTCGGAAGTTCCATTGATGGTTCAGGTTCTTCCATTTCAACTTTTTGGAACTGTTTCTCCAAGGACTCAAACTGACGCTCTAATTCATCATGATCAAGGTCGTGACTTAATTGGGAGTTCAGATATTGCTGATGAAGCTCACGATGTTCAACCATTTGACCTGCACCTAGGGCAAAATTGGATTGCATTTGCGGAGTGAATCTCTGTTGGTATTGTGGTTGAAAGTGCTGCTGTTGTGCCTGCTGGACATTCATCTGATTCATAAACTGTGTGTTCCAGCCAGAGCGTGCAGTTTGGGGTTGATGCTGTTGCTGTTGCTGTCTTGGTGCTATGTTGGTCATCTTGAAATCATTAGCCCATGAGGAAGAACCCATTTGAGTCTGTTGCTGCTGGAGTGGTTGCTGTTGATGACGCTGTTGTTGCATACCTGAAGGCCCTTGGAAAGCATTTGCAAAGATAGGATCGAACAGCTGTTGTTGATGAGCCTGGAAGTCACGTTCAAGAGTATTTGGCTGTTGTGTTCTGAAAGACGATTGCGATGGCACTGGCTGCCTTTGTTGGCCATCTTGGTGGAGGGATCTATCCACCTGTGCGTGTTGTGAGAGCTTCTGCACTGCATTAATCGGTCCACAAGACATCGCTGTAGTGACTCTCGTCGATTTACTTCTTCAGTTGTAGTTTTGGTTGTAGCTTCGACCGCCTATTCGCTTTATGTCCAAGGATTAATGTTTCCGCGTTATCGCCCTTCTTCAAAGTGTGGAGTCCAGAATGACTATTTTGAACCGAGGGCGTAAAAAAAAGTGGTACACACAGAGAGAGCTTATGAATGGGGTTGCGGGTGAAAAAGTGGTAGGATGGTTAGATTAAAGTACACTGGAAGTAGTGAGTGGTGTACAGAGATGTTATTTTATATATCAACTCACTTATAACCATAACTAATGCGCCCAGGAACCTTTGGGGGGACCAACTTGCCTATTATGGTCACATATCTGCTTATATCAGCTGCAACTGTAATACAATTATATTACGTAATATTATTATATAAGAATTTAGAGGAGCCCCAGAAATTACGCCGCGCGCTGACGTAATTTCAAAAAGAAAGACGAAGATGGCACTCACGCTGGGGGTCGAACCCAGAATCTTCTGATTAGAAGTCAGACGCGTTGCCATTACGCCACGCGAGCCACATTCGAAAGCATACAGATGTCTTGTTTAAAAGATCAAATAGTTTGGGTTGCACACATTGTCGAAATTTCCACCCCATATCCTGGAACTTGGTGCTCGTATTACTGAAATCGAGGTATTCGAGAAAACAAAGAGCATTAGATTATCAGAAGATGTGAAAGAGTTCCTCGAATGTATTAACGGTTAGAAAATAGTCTCCCGAGAGCGTTTCCATATCGGCTATTCTTTAATGTCTCTTGATTATATCAACAACAACATGAATGGATGTTTAGAAATGATGGGAGAATGATACTATGATTGAGAGCTTTTTTTTTTACTGAGTTTGCTACCTGAATTTATTCAGGGAGGTTTACTGTAATCCAGAGAGCTCGGTGGGATTAGTGACCGAGAAGTGTGGAAACTACGTTACGGTGGACTTGGTGCCTCGTCCAATCCGGAAGATGGGCCAAGTCACCGTTTTTAGTAGATTTTGCTGATTACTGATTACAGGTGTGTTGTCACTTACGTTTGGACAGGTTCTTCGATAGGTGTGTCTCCTGTATGAAGAACGGCCCGAATGATTGATAACTTTTACATGGAATTCATTTATTGGAAAAAGATTAAACAGGCTATATACAACTTGAGCTACCAACCTCGAGAGTAAGATCTAAGAAAGAGCTGCCGGTGCATCCTTGAATTCTAGGACTTCGCCTTTCAAGTTCAAAGCTGTGGACCGTGTTGCCCATCTGGGTTTGTGACGAGAATTAAATCAAATAGAGTGGCTTGATTGTGGTTTTGGGTCTTGGTGATTTAACTGAGGCTTTTAATATTCAAGGTCCAGTGTTCGGAATCATTTTCTCCTGGGAAAGCTGCGTTTGTATTTGTGTCTGTCCTTGTATCTATCTTTGTGTCATTGGCTTCCCACAAAATCATCGTAGTTAACTCTCAGGCTCTGTCATATGACCATCATGAGTATCTCATGGTGACATAGTCATTATCGAATACTTAATGTCTTGCAATAGAGAAAATTCATGTGGTAGACCACATCTCTCTGCTGAAGACCCAAACGTTGAGCCACAGGCAGTGGTCGATTCAAACGATCAAAACGTTGAGGTGCGGGCAGTGGTCGACCCAGATCTTGAGACACGAGCAGTGGTCGATCGAAACGTTGAGCCACAGGCAGTGGTGGGTGTGGTCGAAGAGGTACCAGCTGATCCGCAGGTCGATGCACCACAGAATGTGGCTGAGGTGGTTGAGGTGCCAGAAGAAGAGGACTTATCTTTGGAGGTACTTGTGGTAATGGCTTTTGTGGCCTTTGCCTCTATTGCAACGTTGCTGTCATATCCATTTAGCGGATTAAGCTTCTGGTACAAATTCGGGGCTTGGGCCGTAATCTTCAGTGCTTTGTGGTTAGCGCTGATAATTTGGTGGAAAAGGAACAATGGTGATAGACACTTGCTGAACATAATCTTAAGGCAAATACGAGACGTAAGAAATGTGTGACTTATGATAAAATCATCAAGATGAACGCATAATGATACGAATGAAATTAATCGCTTTATCTGTTGTTTTGACTCTGAATCTAATATTGACTACATAGTCTCAGAAAACATTTGGTATCGAATTTCTTCATGTCTACATTTCTTAAAAAAGAGACATCAGATGTGACGATTTAGACCTCTGAGATCAAAACACCACTACAACTTACGAGAATAAACTCTCTACTTAGCTTCATTCCAGGAAGTGTTCATTCTTTTAGAAATTTAGATAGGAGTATAAAAATATTGCAAGAAGTAATTTCAACAGCCATCGGGAAGATTAATATTCCATGAGCTGCGCGTACTTCAACAGGACTCAGATACTGCAATTCCAATATCATTTGAATTAGCTAAATCTGTGATAATCTAGCGAATTACCCTCTGATCTAGCATAAAGTGATCTAATCTTGGATAACGTTCTAGCGTTGGGATCAATATTGAAGCATCGAAGTTAACACTGCGTGTATAAAAGATGAACAAATTGAGTAATTTGTCGGCTTTTATCTTCGGTGGTCTCTCAGCTCTTGCAGATAGATTGAACTGCAGAGTTTCCAACATCGGGAAGTTATTATGTACATCCTCGATGTTATCTTTAATATAGATTATTAGTTTTTCAAGTTTAGCAAATCGTAGGTGGTATAGATGCACAGTAACGTAGCATAGTCTCAGGACTCGTATATCCGAAAGAAATAGCCAGTCATTAGGATCAATCGGATCATTGATCAGTCGTACTCTTCCTTCTTTGATGATTACGTTAGTCAACTTTGGAGCGTAGAATCTCTTTATCGCGGGAATACTTCCAGAGCATACGAGATCCAACGATCTCAATCTTGGTGCTCGGATATTACTGATGATCTTTTTATGTTCACTTTGTGCCATCAATAAGTTGAGGAACCATCCTTCGAATGTTAAATCTTCTATCCCTCGGACTAGCTCAACATCGAGCCATTGAACATCTATATGTTTCGATCTGAAGATCATACCCTCATCAAATAATCCATTTGTACGAATTTGGCGCAATCCGATAAACTTGGGACGGCCCCATGTGAAATTTATCATTTCCAACAAATCTTTCGTGCAGTCCACCAGAAAAAGTCTATTGACAGATTGAAGATCTAAGAAGTTGGTACCTCGTTTCACAAAAGTACAGTTCTCCAATTCTAGGACCTCCAGATTCTTGAACGTGAGCCTGGAAGGATCAATGCTCACATCTTGGACGATAACTTCAATGCAAGAAGATATTGTGACCATAGTACGAATGGATACCTCATTGAGAAACTTTGTCAACTTTTGTTTCAAATCCTTGTGTTGGTCTCCTGAGACAATTTTTAGCCCTGATATGACGACGTGATTGATAGAAGTTGAGAACAAATCTAAGGCTTCATCCACACAGAAAGAACTGAATGATAATATGTAGACGAGGTTTATCATGGAATGATTTTCTTTCAGCTGATCCAACTTATTGATCGTTTGTATCCTACCAGGTTTTATGGATGTGGGACTATCGACGACATATTGCACCACACCGGGGAGGTCGATGTCCATTATTTTAATAAATCTTTCGAGAGATTTTCCATCCATGTAGCACATCACATTGATCTGAATCTCCATTGGAAGGTCCGTGAACTTGGGTGGAGGTTTCCTGGCCATATTGAGCCTCTCATAATAAAGTATTCTTGGTCCTGAGAGTTGATCCAAGTACTGCAATTTGGAGGTAGTGAGTGGTTTCCTGAGAGGCTTTTGGGATCCAGTGGAACCATGAGATACAGTCATGCCTGTATCTGATATTAGCTGAGATAAAAGGTCTCGGGGAAATCTAGATGTAGTCATAATGTGAGCAGAAATATAGGGAGGTCCGAGGTAAACCGCTAGATCGATATATAGCAGCATGAAAAAGATTTAATGGAGTTGAAAGACATCTCACTAATATGAAATATGTTGTTCTGAAGTATGCAGCCATTCTGAGGTCTTAAGCGTGAAAAATCTCTGTGTACGCAAGTAGCCGTCATAAGAAAGCGAGAAAAAATTCTTAATTCAAAATGAATTATAATAAAGATCCGGCTGAAACGACAATAGCTGACTTTGAGCCCTGTTGACAAAGTCATACAGCAGGTGACCACTACTCTACAATAGCATGCATTAAGAAAATCGGAAATTCCGAATATCTTAATAGGCATGATCAATAGTAGAAAGTTTGAAGAACTTAAGGAGAAGTACAACGTGGTCTTGGCCCTTGGATTATGAAAGTCAAGGAATCAAGGATAGAGTATAAGAAAGGGTTGCCTATGAATCCTTGATATGCTAGGACCTCGTCTTTTGAGCCAATGACTGCCCGATTCTGTGATGAGAATTAAAGTGGCATTGAATCTTTTCTACATGGTTTACCGTAGGGTTATACATGTAAAACGATTCTATAGATGTTCTAGCCTCATGCTATGCTTTTGGTGATTCATTCACTTCAGTGTTTTGAGAATGTCGGTCGAATATCAAAGCTGTGATTACTGTACAATGCAATAAATGGAACTGTGGAAGATTATTACCCAACTTTCGAAGAAGTTGATTGTGGTTGGGCCATGGTGATTTAATTGAGGCTTTTAATATTCAAGGTCCAGTGTTCGGAATCGTGTCCTCCTGGGAAAGCTGCGTTTGTATTTGTGTCTGTCCTTGCGTCTATCTTTGTGTCATTGGCTTCCCACAAAATCATCGTAGTTAACTCTGAGGTTCTGTCATATGACCATCATGAGTGTCTCATAGTTATTATCGAACACTGAATGTCTTGCAATAGAGAAACTCCATGTGATGAACCACATGTCTCTGCTGGAGATCCAGACATTGCGCCGCAAACCGCGCTTGAAGTGGTCGAAGAGGTACTGGCTGATCTAGAGGAACCCGAAGATTCAGATGTTGAGCTAGAGGAAGTGGCTCAAGTGGTCGAAGAGATACGGGGTGATCCGCAGGTCGCTGCAGCACAAGATGTCGTCGATCCGGAGGTCGCTGCAGCACAAGATGTGGCTGAGGTGGCTGAAGCCCCAGAAGAAGAGGATTTATCATTGGAGGTACTTGTGGTAATGGCTTTTGTGGCCTTTGCCTCTATTGCAACGTTGCTGTCATATCCATTTAGCGGATTAAGCTTCTGGTACAAATTCGGGGCTTGGGCCGTAATCTTCAGTGCTTTGTGGTTAGCGCTGATAATTTGGTGGAAAAGGAACAATGGTGATAGACACTTGCTGAACATAATCTTAAGGCAAATACGAGACGTAAGAAATGTGTGACTTATGATAAAATCATCAAGATGAACGCATAATGATACGAATGAAATTAATCGCTTTATCTGTTGTTTTGACTCTGAATCTAATATTGACTACATAGTCTCAGAAAACATTTGGTATCGAATTTCTTCATGTCTACATTTCTTAAAAAAGAGACATCAGATGTGACGATTTAGACCTCTGAGATCAAAACACCACTACAACTTACGAGAATAAACTCTCTACTTAGCTTCATTCCAGGAAGTGTTCATTCTTTTAGAAATTTAGATAGGAGTATAAAAATATTGCAAGAAGTAATTTCAACAGCCATCGGGAAGATTAATATTCCATGAGCTGCGCGTACTTCAACAGGACTCAGATACTGCAATTCCAATATCATTTGAATTAGCTAAATCTGTGATAATCTAGCGAATTACCCTCTGATCTAGCATAAAGTGATCTAATCTTGGATAACGTTCTAGCGTTGGGATCAATATTGAAGCATCGAAGTTAACACTGCGTGTATAAAAGATGAACAAATTGAGTAATTTGTCGGCTTTTATCTTCGGTGGTCTCTCAGCTCTTGCAGATAGATTGAACTGCAGAGTTTCCAACATCGGGAAGTTATTATGTACATCCTCGATGTTATCTTTAATATAGATTATTAGTTTTTCAAGTTTAGCAAATCGTAGGTGGTATAGATGCACAGTAACGTAGCATAGTCTCAGGACTCGTATATCCGAAAGAAATAGCCAGTCATTAGGATCAATCGGATCATTGATCAGTCGTACTCTTCCTTCTTTGATGATTACGTTAGTCAACTTTGGAGCGTAGAATCTCTTTATCGCGGGAATACTTCCAGAGCATACGAGATCCAACGATCTCAATCTTGGTGCTCGGATATTACTGATGATCTTTTTATGTTCACTTTGTGCCATCAATAAGTTGAGGAACCATCCTTCGAATGTTAAATCTTCTATCCCTCGGACTAGCTCAACATCGAGCCATTGAACATCTATATGTTTCGATCTGAAGATCATACCCTCATCAAATAATCCATTTGTACGAATTTGGCGCAATCCGATAAACTTGGGACGGCCCCATGTGAAATTTATCATTTCCAACAAATCTTTCGTGCAGTCCACCAGAAAAAGTCTATTGACAGATTGAAGATCTAAGAAGTTGGTACCTCGTTTCACAAAAGTACAGTTCTCCAATTCTAGGACCTCCAGATTCTTGAACGTGAGCCTGGAAGGATCAATGCTCACATCTTGGACGATAACTTCAATGCAAGAAGATATTGTGACCATAGTACGAATGGATACCTCATTGAGAAACTTTGTCAACTTTTGTTTCAAATCCTTGTGTTGGTCTCCTGAGACAATTTTTAGCCCTGATATGACGACGTGATTGATAGAAGTTGAGAACAAATCTAAGGCTTCATCCACACAGAAAGAACTGAATGATAATATGTAGACGAGGTTTATCATGGAATGATTTTCTTTCAGCTGATCCAACTTATTGATCGTTTGTATCCTACCAGGTTTTATGGATGTGGGACTATCGACGACATATTGCACCACACCGGGGAGGTCGATGTCCATTATTTTAATAAATCTTTCGAGAGATTTTCCATCCATGTAGCACATCACATTGATCTGAATCTCCATTGGAAGGTCCGTGAACTTGGGTGGAGGTTTCCTGGCCATATTGAGCCTCTCATAATAAAGTATTCTTGGTCCTGAGAGTTGATCCAAGTACTGCAATTTGGAGGTAGTGAGTGGTTTCCTGAGAGGCTTTTGGGATCCAGTGGAACCATGAGATACAGTCATGCCTGTATCTGATATTAGCTGAGATAAAAGGTCTCGGGGAAATCTAGATGTAGTCATAATGTGAGCAGAAATATAGGGAGGTCCGAGGTAAACCGCTAGATCGATATATAGCAGCATGAAAAAGATTAAAAGGAGTTGAAAGACATCTCACTAATATGAAATATGTTATTCTGAAGTATGCAGCCATTCTGAGGTCTTAAGCGTGAAAAATCTCTGTGTACGCAAGTAGCTGTCATAAGAAAGCGAGCAAAAATTCTTAATTCAAAATGAATTATAATAAAGATCCAGCTGAAAGGACAATAGCTGACTTTGAGCCCTGCAGGCTGTTGACAAATTCTAACAGATATGACCAGGTGACTCTAGAATGGTATGCATTAAGGAAAACCGAAATTCCGAATATCCTAATGGACATCATCTATTGGAAAAAGTTTGAGACTAATTGTATACTCTTGAGTTCAAACATGCAAACTGCCTTTCTAATCCAATTCTATCCTGAGATTTGAGAATTAAAAGAAGATTCAAGATTGAAATAGAGTGTCGTAAATTACTTAGTTTTTTTACAAGTTTCACCATACGGTCATAGATGAAGAACGATTCTGCACATCTCTCCAGCCTCATATCATGCTTTTCCTGGGGGCTTACTTTTAAGAACATTATTCCAGCCTACAAAGTTGAATCCCAAGTCTTGAGTCTCGAGGTTCAGGTTCCAATGTCCATTTCCCAAAGTTTCAGCAGGTTAGGGTCGTGACTCGTCTGATGAGAAGCCCATGAGAGCTTCCTATGACCTTTCGTTTCCTTTAAGCACTCAGGTGCGGCTTTGGGGCCCGTTTCTTACACCGAAAAATTTCCTCTTTGGGATCTAAGACCGCTCGAAATGCGTCAACGTCTCATCCATACACGATCTTTTATCTTACAGAGCCTAGATATATAAAGAACGCAATCTGCCATTTATACAAAGGTGGTCCATATATCATAATTCGATATACATAAAAAGTTGTGTTCCTCATATCATCAACATTGAAACAACATTGATAATATTGAGAGAAGATTAAGAATCATGACACAAAAAATGCCTGAGTCAGAAGATTATCAAAGCTCATTGGAATCGATACACAGCCAAAGTCTACACCATGAAGCGGAACCACTTGAGATCATTGATAACGCAATTGACGAGGAAAACCAGGTTACCCGTCAGAGTACAAGAAACTCGATGAGCAAGAAGCTGGCAGATGCCCATAGCAATATACTGAGCCCCGGTGAGATCAGGGTTGTGCTTTGTGCAATGTCCATGTGCTCGATGCTTTCGTTTATTGACTCAAACTGCTTGGCTACGGTTCTTCCATATATTGCCAAAGAGCTGAACGCTGAGTTAACTATAAGTTGGGCGAATACATCCCAATTAATTGCAATGACATGTTTTCAACTCATGTGTGGAAGATTCGCAGACATCTTTGGCAGGAAGCATATGATGTTTGTCTGTGTGGTGCTTTTGGCATTCTTTGAACTTGCCTGTGGATTAGCCAACACAGATGTGCAATTTTTCATCTTTAGAGCATTCTGTGGAATATTCGATGGCTGCATTGCATCTTTGGGTATGGTTGTGATGAGTGATATCGTTCCTTTACAAGAACGTGGAAAGTACCAGGGATATCTCACTTCTTTTGTTGGTGTCGGCTTGGGTACTGGACCGTTCTTGGTTTCCGCATTTGTGGAGCACAGCTCTTGGAGGAATTTCTACTACATGATGTTTGGTATAATCTTGGCCAGTTCGAGTATCATCTTCTTCTACGTTCCAAATACGAAGTCTCCCATTAGCGCAAAGGAAAAAATTAAGAGCATTGATTACTTGGGATTCCTATTTGGAGGTACTGGTCTCATTCTACTTCTGATCCCAATCAATGGTGGTGGCTTACAGTTTGCATGGAACTCACCAAAGGTCATTTCAATGTTTGTTGTCGGCGGCTTCCTCATGATGGCCTTCATTTTTGTTGAACTGAAGGTTTCAAAACTTCCTATGATTCCAATGCGTATCTTCAAATCGTTTAGTCTCTCTTTGGTCTTGATACAGAGCTTTCTCTTCGGGTGCGCATTCTTCCCAATGTACTTCTATTATACTTACTACTTTGAGGTCGTTCGTGGACTCTCACCGATAATCACTTCGTGCTTTTTCCTTGCAGTTGTCATCCCCCAGTGTACGAGTTCTGCAGTATCTGGTTACATCGTCAGTAAGACAAACAGATACAATTTGATGATTTGGGGTGGGTTCTCTCTGTGGACTTTGGCTTTGTCTTTAGTCGCAGGTATACTAGATATGTATACATCTTTCGTTGGGATTGTCTTCATTATGATTATCAACGGCACTGGCCAAGGTATGTCCTTCCAGAATACCATGATCGCAGGTCTTGCCCATGCAAGACAAGAAGACCGTTCCGTTTTCATTTCAACACGTCAGGTGTTAAGATTCCTTGGTGGTTCAGTTGGTCTTGCCGTAAGTTCATTGATATTCTCCACAAGTTTTATCAGAGATCTCGACACAAACTCCTTCATCAACGAGCCTGAAAACCTGGATCTTAATAGCATATTAAGAGCACATGTTTTTTCCAAAATTGACTTATCTAGAATCGATGCTACTGCTGAACAAATTCTTTACGTGAGAAAACTATACTTGAAATGCTGCAAGAATGTCTTCATTTTATGGGCTCCTCTCATCGGTACTTGTCTGATCCTCGCATTCTTCATCACCGACAAGGGACTAATAAACAGGCACCATTCTCGTCCACAAATGTCGAAGCCGGGAGACAGTGAAAGTAGCGAGAATTCAATTAGAAAGGATAAGTAATAAACAGCGATCACTGAATTATTGCACCAGGCTATTTTTATAGTGAAATAAATCAATTTCAGTTATGACATTAAATATCTTGACCTAGTGAAATTAAGTCAAAAGGCACCACCAACATGAAGAATCGAATTCTTTCTTTGGAACTCCGCGATGTCTTCAATAACTTCAATATTACCTCTCTTGGTTTCAGAAGATCTATGCCGCTCACTGCTATATTTAAAACTTTGACTCAGTTGGTTGACAACCTCTTTCAAGACAACAGAGCAGAGCCTTAAACTCTCACCTTGGCCGACAAAAAACCTGAACAGGTCCTTAAGGAGGTATACGGAATTGCCTCCACTTTTGTCAAAGATCTCTTTCAGCTTATCCGAGGAGATTCTCAAGCCATTCATCTTCAAGAATGCTTCAAGGTGTAGACGCATCAACTGTTGTCTTGTCTCTTCTGGGGATAGAGGACATTGAATTCTCACCGATAATCTTGATCTTTCTGAAGACGAAGGAGTGATTCTTCGGGAGAAGAAGTCCATCATCTGTGTCTTTGTAAGATTCTCCAATACTTTGATGCCAATAGCATCAAACTCTGGATCATAGTCATCATGGAATATGGCATCCCGAATTTTCCTATGCAATTTCATCGAGTCACCCATTTCTGTACAATTGGAACTTCCGACACTTGGTAACATTTCAGATGTCAAACTCTCTGGACCGCCACTTTGATGTAAGTTTTTACCCATGGTCTTCAAATAAGCGTTGACAACATCAGACTGGAATGTCGATTGGTCCATCTTTGACAGTTGTTGTTCCCATGATAGTAAGTATTCATCAATTTTCTCCTCAAGATATTGCGGCGAGAATGTAGCACTCATAATAGTGATATGTAGACCCACAGTTGTTCTGAGGATCCTAGTTCCACCCAAAACAATGTAACCTAACTGCTTCTTGAATCTGAGATCTGGAACAATAGAAATTGACATCAAGAATGCAAGCAACTTGGTAAGATAAACTATCGTTGAATCAGAGCGGGCACCCGTCTGAATAAAGAAACAGACTGAGCTTGTAGGATCACTTGTAGGACCCTCTCTAGTAATACAGTAAGAGTCATGTGGCTTGATAAGAATAGTAGATGGCTCTGAGTGAGCAGAGACCATATTCTCATTAAGATGGTCACTGATCTCATTTATCGTCGCACTGAACCTCTCAGTCAGCTTGGTGTCTCCATGAACAATCATCTTCAGGAACTTTGATCCAGTCCTGAAATCAACCAAAAACTTCTTGAAAGAGGAATTGTCAATATCGTCTAATGCATCAAGTCTATCTTCCATATTCCAGATATTCTCTTCAAGAACAACAAGGAGACCTGCGAGAGCCAATTTCAGAGAGCTATCCTGTTCCAGATCTTTGTATCTTGCTCGAACAGCTACTCTTGCCCTTCTGAAGTCATCCGAAGTAAAGGAATAGCTATGGGTAATGCTTTTGAAACCTTCTACGAGGATTTTCAACAAGTGCTCAACACCATCTGAGAATCCGCTTATAGTAAACCCAAATCTCACATCACCTTTGAGAGAAGCATGTATCTCCCAAGTATAGTTCACCAACTCAGAAGAATAAAGGGCTCTGGTAACCTTCAGCTTCAACAACTCAACAAGAACTTCGCAATGCATGGTGTTAACTGGAGATGGCATGATAGAGCGTGCAACGAGATCAAATGAGATATAGACCTTTGATTTGAAGATCTCAAGTGACTCAGATTTAACCCATAATTCAAGTTGCCTAGTTGAAGTGATCAGCTGTGCCTTTGTTGTGGTCCAGGAGGACTTGGTAGAATATGCCAACGAGGCATTGGACGCTTTCACAGAACTCTCATCCAACATATTCCGCAAGAACTTGTGATCTAGGGCAAATTCTGGGATGAACTTGTTCTGCTCAACAAATAAGAACTTTCCATCTTGATATTGAAAGAAGGATGGGTCGAATTTGGCTTTTGTGTATTCAAAGTTGAAGAATTGATCAGTTCCAGAATCGTAGATATTCATTTTGCTTGACAGGGCATGGTTGGTCTTTGAGTCTGCTATCAGGATGAGTTTCATATTGTTAATGTTAAAAGTCGAATCAATGAATCTCCTAAAGTGCAATGTTCTTTGACTCCAAAATTCATCCCCTTGTGCAGTTCCCAGGTTGTGAGCAGAATTCCAATTAGTTGAACCCTTTATAATATTCCTGACACCAAGACTAGAGAGCTGCTTTTGTAAATTCTGCACGTAAGTAGAAGCCTCATCCATTGGTGATTTAGAAATGTCTTTGTGAATGTAGGTCAATAGGTCAATAGATTCCATTTCGAATAAGTATCTTGCAAGTTTGGATTTCTCAGAGAAAATTTGCTTCTTGTAAGTATTCATGATGATACCAATCACTTCAGATACCCGCTTTGAACCCGAGTTCGTCAGCTTCACTTCTAGTACAAGGATATCATCACCACGGGATAGGTTCTGAGAGAAGGCACTGACAGCTACGGCATAGCCAAGACAATTCAAAATATCAAGCAATGAACCGGAACCCTCATCGCCAAGAATGTTGCACCATGCTGTTTCAAACAAGTCGACATGTGCTACGTTTGCATCCACCGGGAAGACCATTCTGAGAATTGGGGACTTTGAAGTATTAATCAAAATACAATTCAACAATTCAGATTCTGCAAACACAGGTGAATCATAGTTCCAAGTGGACAGAACGTCAAAATCCACAAGTGATTTGTTATTAAAGTCACTCGTCTGAGATGAAAATCCTCTACTGAATAATTTTATCTTCTCTCTCTTCTCTCTTCTTTCAGAAGCCGTCTTAATATCACCAAAGTTGGAAGCAGCAAGTTTTTGCAGCAAGTTCAAAGACTGTGATCCTCTTACCACTAATGTCATTCTGTCAGCAACATAATTCTCATGGTAATATCTCTTCAGTTGATCCCTCACATTCGTCTTGTGGATCTTTGGCATATCGTTCAATGTGAAGAAATTACCAGTAGCAAACCTATGGAAAGGATGTGCTTTGCTGGAGATGAGACGTAATCCGTGATACATCACTCTCCCATTCTTGTTGAGATTAGAAATGTGTTCGTTATCGATAGCATAAACTTCCTTTTCAAACATGCTCTCAGGGAACAGGGGCGCTTTAACACAATCAGCAAACATCTTTATCAAGTGATTGAAGAGCGGAAGTTCTTGATCTTTCTCCTTATGCAGAGCGTCTGAAGGCACTTCAAAAAAGAAGCAGGTCTGTTCTCCAGTTGTAAATGCATTTCGACGTCCGCCACTCTTGGATAGAAGATCATGGAATTCACCTGTGCTGGGGAACTGCTTGGAGCCCAGGAGGAGTAAATGCTCACAGAGATGGGCTAAGCCTGGTATTTCTTCTGGGTCATTATGAGCACCCGATGCAACACAAAGAGCGGCAGAGGCAAGATCTTCTGTCGGGTCAGAGACTAAGAGCGTAAGGATTCCATTTGGTAACAAGATGAGCCTATGACTCCTGTTTGAGCTGGTACATGGCACAACAAATTTCTCATCAAACGTCTTGATCGAAGCCATTGTGATATCCCTATAAACGAAAGACAGAGGATCGATTCAAGAAGACCTCGTTGACATTTTTAAACCTCACCTGTCACCCCTTAAGCCTCAAATTGTTAGCCACCTTCATTGTGGTGGAGTTTGTGTGAAGATTTCCTAATCCGTCATGAACAATAGGAAAGTGACACATGTTTGTCGTTTTGCAATACGGGCTGCGAAAGGACCTCAAAAATCTCTACAGTGCGTTTCTTCATAATGTTCTAGGCATTATATTACCCAGATAAGGCTCATTGGAACGCTTTTTGTCTTCATGGTTGAGCGTTCAGGCTTTCCTGACAATTTTTTTTGTTTTGTTTCGGAGGCTCTCACCACAATTACACATCGAACTTATGAGGAATGAACACAATCTCTAGCCAATAAATATAATAAATAGAGGTGAATAGCTTTTCTAAGAAGTGAATCCAACTGGAATATGGACCCCTTTAGGAACCACACCCATGAATTTGTAAATTGCCCCCATACTGGAGTCATCTTTTTCCACGAGTCTCTTGCATGCGGCGATAATGGCATCTTCCTCATGTCGAGTCTTTGCACGCCTAATTAACTGGTTTGCACGAGTTTGAATACCCATGCTTGTAAGAAAGTCGCCCTGCTCCACAGGTCCAAGGATGTCAACTTCAGAATGGGCACTGGAAGCATGTGCGATTGCCTGAAAGTCCACATCTACAGAGAGATCAACATCACCAGGTTCAACAAAGGGACTGACGATCTTATGGTCTTTAATACCACGCAGGGTGTTGCCAGGAACGTCATCCTTAGGACCATAATCGACGACGAGGAGTGCGCCAGTTGATTTGCCATTCTTTGTGATCAAATCGGCCATTACTTTGGAATAGGAGTACGTCTCTGGAGATATTTCAACCACGGTATCCAGGGGAACAGAGTCATATCTGTGTTGTGACCTCGGAATGGCACATGTTGGACTCTCTTTAGAAGCCTGGACAAGACAGAACTCCCCTGTTTCAGGCCGTTGATCCACAAGGATCTCCCTCCATCCTTCTTTTGTCTTTTGAAACTTGTTGATCGGTAGGGCATCAAAGAACTCATGAGCTATGATAAAATTGGTGTCATTTTCATCAGTCACTTTATACACATCCTTTTCTGTGTCCACCCAGGTCAATGGCCCAGACCAGCGGTGTTGACCTTTCCAGAATTCCCCTGTGGCATCTACATCTGAGCTACCAATCTTGGAAGCCTGCTTCTGTCTTAGGACATGGGATGCTTCAACCATTACAATTCCTGTTTCGACAACCCCAGGCTGTTCTCTCTTGTTAACTAGTCTGGAAAAAGTGGTCATTACATCCAGCATCAGCGTCCCCTTTCCAGGCCCGAACTCTATGAAATTGACCTTTGATGGTTTCCCCTGGATCATCCATGTTGAGAAGAACCAAACTCCAATCATCTCACCAAACATCTGAGAGATCTCAGGGCTGGTGATGAAGTCCCCCTGTGACCCCAGTGGGTCTCTTGAGGTATAATACCCGAGCTTTGGGTGTGTGAGACACTGTCTCATATACTGGGATAGAGGCAATGGCCCAGTGACCGTAATCACTTTGGACAGTAGCTGATGGAGCTCATTGCGATTTTGGACCGTAGATACACATCTTCTAAGACCTTTTAAGTATCTCAGAACAGAGAGTGACCTCAGCATTTTCGACCTTTGTATATTGTTATTTTGTTTGTTGAAGTTGGCTGTGTCGAAAAACTCCGTGTGACGCCCCACAGGGAAGTTTGGCACATTTCTGTGAAATGTCAACAGCTTTAAAAGATCACCGAAAAGCCTCTAGAAAAAGAGAACTACTTAAGACCTCGAGAAGTCAGAGCCATGGGGAAGAAGCCACAAACACAGCCACAGTACCAACAGCCAACAGAAGCTCCGCCTCCGTATTCCCTCGAAGACCAGTCTTCGTCCTTTGAGAGACCACCACCGAGACCTCCACAGGTACCACCGAATCCACAGCAGAGACCTCCACAGGCACCACTGATGTCACAGCAGCCAAAGCTCCCATGGACCTATCCACGCGGATATTGGTGTAAAAAATGTCACAACACGGGCTACAAGGTGAAGAACGGGAAATCCTGTAAGAATTGTTGGCAGACTTTTGCAAGGCAGCAGAATGTGTCGTATACAGGCTCACTACCGGAGCCTGGGCTGAGGATTCCATTCACAAATTATAGGATCAATGACAGCTTCTCAGTTACTAGTGGATACCCTAATGTTCAATACCAGCCCATGATGACAGTCCCTATGGCTCCTGTTACACCAATGAGATACGTGGCACCAGGAGACCCTTCAATGGGAGGGTATCTCTGTGGCCGGTGCCGTGGTACTGGAAGGGTCAGTGTTATGCTTATCGACGATGATCTATGCCCCGTTTGTCGAGGAGTTGGACGTGTCTTCTCATAACATGATGATTTTTTACTCACTTGTCGATTATTGGAGTGCACAGAAGCCCACTCTATTATCGGAATAAGATCGTGAGGAATTATCACAATTCAGGTTAATCAGCCGAATGTCGAGTAATATCGAAATGGACTGCAAGAGTGAAAACTAATAGAGAATCTAAGGGATTACGAAACTAGAAAGAGTTCAGGAGTATCTGTCAGTGCTAGAGATGCGCATTCACAGTTTTCTTTTGTTGTCTCGTTCTGATCCTTTTCTCTCATTTCAGTAACTCTTGCCCTTTTTCTTTTCTTTGAGTGCTCTCCTGCTCTTGTTCACCGGAATCATGTAGAAGACGGTATCTGTCCGATAATAGCATAGCCAATGTCAACATTGATCGAGGCGAACCGCAATGACCTGGCTGTTGCGCCATCACTCTTAATGCTAAAAACTTGCACGATATTGTGGAACTGCACTCTTTCTTTCTATAGTCGTCACTTTTCATTGGAACCACTAAACGTTGAATAGTCGTGAAATTCTAGGAAGAATTGCTGAAAACACTTTCAGCATACATAAAGATACTAATTCCTGAATAAAGACATATAGATCACTATAATTTTAAATAACCAGGCGACAAGGATTCACTCAACTCTTGATGGGGGCTTCTGGTTTGTTGCAGCTTTAAGAATGTTTTTAGCCCACTTAATCCAACCATTAATCTTTATGACAGAGCTATCCGTCTTTCCGCCAATTTGGTCACAGAAATACTGACTTTTCTTCACAAACTGCGAGTTTTTGATCTCAACCGTAACAATCTGTCCAGAGGATAACTCTGAATAGTCGTTAACATCGATACCTTGAACAGCGAGCCCCAACGCATGGGCAAGCAAGTAGTTCAAGTCCGTGGAACAAGGAGCATTTCTCGCTTCCTCAGCCAGAGCCATACGTCTCAGGGCTCCGATGTTCACGTAGATTGGAATATCGTCGGATAAGATCAGTTTTCCTGTATTGTCCCTGTATTGACCCCAACTCACCTCGTCAAACACGATGCCGTTCTCATTTGTACTTGGCGGGAGGTTGGTGAACTTCAGAACAGCAGCGTCGGCCAAAAGCGGCAGAAGTGCTAAAAGAAGATATATTATGACCATTTGAGTTTTTGAAACGATATAAAGGATCATAAAGCGCGTCAAATAAATCAGCTTACTGTTTAATTTATGGTTGCTTGTGCTTCAGGATTTGTGCACGGCTGAAATTATGGAGCTCCGGGCTCATTTATGACTGGGTGGGCCCTGAAATGCTGGGTATTTTAGTTCAATTTGCTCACTATTTGCAGTTCCAGCTCTGCAGATATATCGCATATCGTATTTGATATATCATATATGTGAAATTTAGACTTCCAAGTTTCCATATGATACTTTATCATAATGCTCATGTTGGGGGTAAATCTCAAAGGCATCAGAATTATCAAAGAGCAAAAGGCTTACATGATTAAATTGACAGGAAGTAAAGATGTATACGCGTTACTTATAGTTTCCTCTTAATCTCTTGTGCTTCTTCTTTGCTTTCAGCACTTTCCCTCTCATGCCTATCTCTCATGATGACTATTCGATCGATTGGAAAGCATCCAGTGTTTAAGAGGCTTTATGCTCCAAGGTTGATGAAGGTAATTATCAAGGAACCGAGGACATCAGTCACACAGGTCACCCAATTTGAAGTTTCTGATTAGAGGTTCTTATGAGGTGTACGCATATTAGAACTACACTGGATTGTTGAACATTTATACCATCTAAGATTTGAGAAGCTTAAGAGACTATTACTTGAAGTAAAGGAGAACATGGTGCCTATATTGCGCGATTTTCCTCTTCTAAAGAGAATGAAAATCATCTTGAATTCAAGAGCTGATAGAGTGCCGGAGATCAAAACGGATAGGGTACGCATATTGTCCATTTTCTGCCATCATGATTCCCAGTCCGATGTCTCAACATCGATCCCAACATTCGACCGATATGCACATTTGGATCACTTGCTATGCAAAAAGAAAGGAGGGCCCAAAATCGATATCACAGATGCAGTGCTTAAAAAAGTGACCAGTTGAAATTTCTATCTCTCAAGGGGGTCATAATATCCTTTCTTTTTGATGAGTACCACCCTCGAGTGTATATGCACAAGCTGAGGATGCTACAGCTCGAAAGGCGTGATAAACCGAACCCTATTTGTCTCAATGTTGAAGCTCGTTAGCTCAATGGCAAAATAATTGGTTCTCTAGAGAACCAATCATCCATAAAGCCCTTTTGGTAACTGACAAGCGTGTTGGACGAAGAGTTATTGTGAATCACACCAGGGCTAACTGACTTAGTTCTACGGCTCAGTCTGTCGAGACCTTGAGCATCTTTAGCCATGAACATGATGTTTCTATTAATATTTAAACTAATCTTTCTTCTTCCTGATCAGTTTTATCTCTTTCAGTACTCTTATAGCCCCCATTACACATATCAATGTCATTGGTCCAATCAGGGGCATGTAGACTGCAATCTTATGCTCCTGCGGGAAGAAAGTCTGTTGAACCATCTCCCTATCAAAGAAGGCACTTTCAGCGTGTTGGATCATTGAAATGGATTCGGCAAGGGCACCATCGAAGTCCTGTTCGAAATTAAGCTTCTGAACGACGCGCTGACGAGATTCAAGAGCAGCTTTGACGTTTTCCAAAACTGTCTTAGGAATGGACATATTTGGTAAAGATTCTGAAAGTTTTAACAATGACGACAAGGAGTCAATGCCACGATTCAAATTCTCCAAGATTGAGTACTTCTTCATCGCATCGATTCTAATTTTAGGAGTCTTGGGATCTCTAGGAATACCCAAAAGGTTAAATAACTCCGAGGTGAAAGTCTCCAACAATGGTTCAAGTTCTTGAGAACTGATCACAGAGTTTGGAGCCAATGCAGATTCTTTCAACAGGACAGAACCCCACTGCGGAATCAGGAAGGAGTAATACTGGAACGATTTGTCAGTGAACTCCAGTGGTGCCTGTGATGCCGATGGGTAATAGAGGACAAAGTTCAAGGTAGGGTATGAGAATTGATTTGAAGAAATGTCCCATTCCGAAAAGTCCAATATTGTAGAGAGTTCATTCTTATTGATCTGATGAGAACCTTGTGGTAGGTTGAGTTCCGTGTAATATTTGATCTCAGAGTCCACAGTGAAGTTGATAAAACTCCTGAACTCTTGTACTAAAGGTTTGAAGTAACTGTCGAGTGCTTTTTCAATTTCCCAATCCACAGGATATCCGTCGCCAGAGAGTAATTTGAAGGAGAGATGAATATTTGGAGTGTATCTTAGGGCATTGATACCTCTATCATAGCGAGGACTCAGTAACTTTATCTCAGTGTTGAACATATGGTAGAGTATAGTCTGAGTTACAAAGAATGGCAAGTCGTTGTTCTTGACACTTTCCAATGTGTAGAACAGCGTGGCCTCCTTTTTCGTCTCATCAAGAGAGATTCCTTCAGCTCCACCAAGCTCCAAGTAGAGTACGTAAGAATCCCGTGGAATCTCATCCTGCAATTTCACTGTCACGTTCCACAGCACTGAAATTGCAGTCTGCGGATCCTGTTGAAGTTTGTGAAGCTCATGGTTGATCTGAATTTGCGTTGCTTCTGCAAGATCAGGATAGCGAAACCCATCTCCAACTTTCAAATACACTGTGTTAGTCATCTTGATATCGATATTACCGTTACTATGGAGCATCTGGATGAAGTTTGCCGGCAGAGGAGCCCTGTAGATCTCTGTTAGCCTGAACCATAAGGGCACTCCGATGAATAAATAAAGCGCCAAAATGGAAAACAGCACCCATCGACGCTGCAGAAGAGAACTCCTAGTCTCTGCCGAGATGAGCTGCTGTGCCTTGGACTCTGCCATTTAAGTCTTTCTCTTTTTCTCTGCTATTTGTTGTCTTTGCCTTTGTCTTTGTCTTCGTCTTTGTCTTTGTCTTTGTTTCCTCTGCTGTTGAAGTTAAGAAAAAGTTCCTCTCGAGAAGAACTGGAAGAGAACAGAAAGTAGAACGGCCTAACATGATGGAAGGCGAAGACCCTCAAACCAAAGAACAGGTCTATGTTCACACCGTTTATAACGAGATCGCTTCGCATTTTTCTCAAACCAGGTACAAAGTGAGTGTTCTCGGTCATACTCATCTCGCTAGCTAACAATGTCCATAGCCATGGCCCATCGTGGAAGAGTTCCTGAAGCAAAGGCAAAGAGGCACAATCGGCATCGATGTTGGATGTGGTAATGGAAAGTACTTAGGTGTAAACAAAGAAGTCTTTATAATAGGATCAGATAGATCAGATGGACTCATTGGGTGTGCAAGAGAGTTCGGACATGAAGTCATGGTGGCAGATGGCCTTTCTCTGCCGCATCCAGAAGGAAGATTCGACTTTGCCATATCCATAGCAGTGATTCACCATTTTTCCACACCGGAAAGACGTACTCAGGCCATCAGACACATCTTGAGTAAGTTGAAACCGGGCGGTGAGGCATTGATCTACGTATGGGCACTGGAACAGGAAAACTCCAGAAGAGGGTACAAGGAAGGTGATCCTCAAGATGTGCTTGTACCTTGGGTGCTTCAGAAGAAGAAATCAAAGAATAAAAAGGTCGAAGAGGAAGAAGAAGAGTCTAAAGAGAAGGATGACGATAATACTAAATACCGTTACTACCATCTGTACAAACAGGGTGAACTCGAGGAAAACGCGCAAAGTGCAGGAGGCATTATCACGAGACATGGCTATGAGAGAGATAACTGGTATGCCGTAGTACAGAGACCTTTCTAGGCCTCATCTGTTTGTATTAATTGAACTATTTTAATAGTGATCACGTAAATTTGACGATTTTTTTCAGAGATAGAGGAAGCTATGGTTCTGTGTTAGACGGACTTTTCTTTGAAACAGGTAGTGGCCATAATCCATGATAACCAATTTATTCTCAAATGATTGTGGTACTAGATTGAATGACTCATGAGGAATACCAAAGTCCCTTGATGGATCCCAAGCGATTGCAGCTCCTACCATACAGATAAGGGCTCAGTCCTGAGTCCTAATTCCTCAGGGGGAATGTTTTTATCTTAGTTTATTCTTCTGAATACTAAACGCATCGGAGTCTCGTGGTTGGAAGGATAGAAATCAAATAACCACAAAATATTCAACTTAGTCAAAGAAGAATCTGCAGATGTCAGATACTAGTAATTAAGTAACTAGCAAGTTCTGACTAATCTCTACATAGTGAAAAATCTAGTATCTACGGATCTATTTTGATTTTAATTGGATTCCCAGGTCTCCAAATTCTTCGGGGCCCTTTTGAGTTCTTTGATATACGCGAGGGCCAGCCATAACGTGCAGTTTCCTGATTTCAGTTCCAGAAAGAACTTAAAGCCGATAATCGATTCTATTACTCGTTAAGTCCTTGCTTGCTACAGCCTAGTAGCCTACTTAGCATAGATCCATCATCAAAATCGTCTCTATCCCAAGAATATCAAACTCAAGGAATCTACAACACGTTCTTTTAAGTATAGCTCGAACCTTTGTCATAATATGTTTCATCTCTACTGATACTTCTTCTAAGGCTCCGAATGCATTAAAAATTGTTTCTGAAGGATACGAATCCCACCACAACCATCTTTTCCAGACCTGCAAATATGTCTGCGGTCTAGAAGAATCGGAAACAGGATCTATCAAGAAGGCTCCTACAATTTGAAGCGCATGATTATATAGTTAAGAAGGAGATAAAGCAATAAATTATAGGAGACAACTGGTAGATATCGGAACACAGTATATCGTAATTAATCCTACAAGACACCTTAAAAAATGTTCACGAAACCCTCAGGATCCGAGGCAAAGCAACTCTCTCGCCTAGTCTATATTTGGGATCATCTTCACAAGGACATCGCTCCAGCAAAAATCTGAGCTGTATAATTCAAAGCCTCCCCTCAGTTGAATGATATCCATGCTTAGAGATTGTATTCTTCGAAGGTGATGATCAGACACTCATAAAATGAGTGATGAGCTGTTAAACAGAGCACAGTTCACCAGAACGAATCTGAGATCAGAAATGGGCAGATATATATTTTTTGATTAGGTATCAACTCGTGGAGGTCTGTTTTATCAGAATGTTATACTGTGTGTTAGTCTTGACCTCGTTGAACAGACACCCGGACATAGAAGGAAAATATCAACAACTCAGAATAAGCAGAATAAGCAGGAGAAGAATAACAAAGATCAACAGGTCACCAAAGGAACTATAAAGCATGCCTCAAGACGACCTCGACCTCTCAGATGTTCCCATGGAAGATCTCTCGGACAACAGCGAGGACTTCAGCGACGCAATAGAAGAGGAGGCTGAACACATTCACAGATTAATCTTTGGTTCTGTGAACATATCCAAGAAGGTGAGTCTCAAGGAAGAAGACATGCCTGAAGAACCAGAAGAGGAACTTGATAAAGAGGAGCAGACTAGGCTTCTCATGGACAACCTCTCAGAAGAACAGATGTCTCGATATGAATACCTGAAGAGATCATCCTTGAACAGAGGCCAGATGAAGAAGCTTGCATATTCAGTACTTAATCAGAGTGTTTCAAACAACGTGGCCATAATATTAGGCGGTGTTGGTAAACTGTTTGTCGGTGAGATTGTCGAAAGGGCCCGTGATGTTAAGCTTAGAATGGATAAGGCAGATCTGTTGATCAAGTTGAGTGAGAAGAGAGAGTTGAATGCAGAGTTGAAAAGACAGCAGAGCGCTTTGAAAGATGCAAAAGAAGATGACAGTGAGCTTGTGGACCTGATGCCGATAAAGACGAGGATAGACATTATTAAGGCTGAATTGAAAAAACTAGATTTGAAGAAAGTGAGTACGAATGGACCACTACAACCTGAACACATAAGAGAAGCTTGGAGACTTTATCAGATAGAGAGCAATGCTGCGCCAAATTCACAGTGGAGGCGCCAAGGGGAAAGAGACGGTATGATGTTTAGATAAACTCAATCAATGCTTGAAGCGTAAAGATAAGTCATCCCATGAGAACCCCCACCAACCAAGGGCGAGGCAGTAGTGTTCCAACAAAAGCTTCAATTCTTCAATCTCATCGAGGAATTCCAACCTGGAAATCCTCTTCTTCTCATCATCTGTAATCCAACTGTTATATATACTATATGTGTCATCGATCTTAGCATCTGTAATCCCCAACTGCAATAATCTCTGTCTATACTTCGCCAAAGTGTTGAACTCCAATAACGACGGCATTGCCAAGTTTCGAATCCGTAGATTCTCAACCATAACATCTCCAAACGAGCCCTCACCTCCAATTGGATCGTATATCGCAATGGAACCTTGGCGGAAGTGACATTGTAAAGCTGATATAATCTCATCTGAAATATTAGATTCAATATAGCAGAGAACTGCTTCAGATATGACCAAAGTGGGTATATCCGGATTCAGTTGGGAAAGGAAGCATTCGAGCTGATCTAGTCTCCTCAAATCAATCGGTATGAGCCTGTATCTTTGTGTCTCAAGCGAATCACTCAAAGAATCGTACCATTGTGAACTTGACTCAACGCTTGGAATACCCACGACCTCACTCAATTGAGGTGACAGTGAGATAACACCATGTTTGATTTTCGTACTCTGTGAGAAATCAATCTCGACGTATTCCAATTGCTCATTCTGAGATAGCCATTTAAATGGTCTTGTATCGCTTCCTGCACCTAAACTAACAATTCTGACACTGTCAAATTTCTCAACAAACTCCTGAATCACAGAGTCGATACATGTAGTACGGATATATGTACCCCTATTGATAATTGGAAGCTTGTTACCCTTCACAATGCTGTTGAAATTACGTCTTGCGCTGCTCTTATACTGATATCTGAATACTTCCTCCAATGAAGACAAATAGGGCATCAACCATGGATCAGCCAAGTACTGTTTCACCTGAACACTGTATCGACAAGATAAGGCGTCGTAGTCTGTTGCTCTAACTGTCTGTGTAGGGTCAATCATAGAGGTGGGGTCGCCTTCATTGCTAGAGATGCAGAGATGAGTTGAAACTAAAATGTACAGCCTAGATAGACGACACAAGAAATCTTACATAAGCGATTATCGATATGTCCGGGTATTTGCATGATTTACGAACACACTCACTCATGGCCCATGGGTTCCAATCCATGACTGTCAAACATCTGCTATTTAAACTTCCGATGGGAAACAGTGTTTTTCTGGACCAACAGCGGCACAACCAACAGCCTGTGGCCCCCGACCGTGTCTGTGGGTCCACAACTGAACTTGTAGGGTAGACTGTTAGAAATGTCGCGACTCACATGTGGCCCCACATATCATGTTTCATCCTCACCTCTATAAGAGAGCGTTTGGATTTTCTCAACTGAGCAATCTCGCCAATCTCCGTATGTAACCCAGTCTTAACAAAGATACCAGCCGCGCGACTTTCTGTAACTACAGAAGAAGAAAAGGCTATTATCAAACGGTCGCCAGCTCCAACACCGTCATAAATGACAGTCTGATCCTTGACAACTGGTAGAGACTCACCAGTTAAAAGAGCCTCATTGGTTTCCAAGTTCTAGCAGCCAATGATACTAAAATCAGCCGGGACAGTGTCACTAACGTTCGCCTAGACGATATCACCTGGAACGACGTATTCCGTTGCGATAGTGACTAAATAATCATTCCCATAATCTCCAGCAAGAGGTGAGGAAATCGGCTTCTATGAGTTCATAGTCATGGAGGCCGTAAACTCTTGGTAGGAGTCCATCGGAACGCTGATTAACAGAACGAAGGCAATGACACCAGAGATCCAATCCTTGATACCAAAGGCGATAACCATGACACTAATGAGCTCGAAGAATTGATGAACTAGCCAGGAATTTGTTCGGTTTTTGCCATTTTCTCTGGTTGGTAATGTTATTCGTTAATTAATTGTTGCGTTGATCAGTTTGGTGTGTGTCATCTCAGACGTCCTATCCCGCACCTTTTAATCTCCCTTATCATTTCAAACTTTCTGCCATGTGGCGAAATCATGATAATTGGAAAGCACTTAGTTTCCGATCCGCAACGGAACTCCGTGTTCGGCCGATCCCTTTGATCGCTCGGCCGAGTCGTTGCACATTGTATACACTATTCTCTCATGATTTCTATCAATGTTCTGAAAACAATCATTGTCTTACTAATGAAATGCGTCTCTCTTGGAGCTTAAATGGGTGCTGAAATCCTGGAGGTTTTGCTGAGTCCCTTCTCTTTGTTCTAAGGGTCATCGATTAGCTGAAATGAAGGTGTTCATCACTGGTGCTTCTGGGTTCGTGGGGCCTGCTGTTATCTCTGAACTGATCTCCAATGGTCACGGAGTTGTTGCACTTGTGCGCTCAGACAAATCGCAAGCGAAGTTAGAAGCCTTAGGGGTCAAGGAATTTGCGCGTGGTGATTTAGCAGATCTTAAACTCTTGAATGAATACGCTAAGAAGTGTGACGGCGCTATTCAAATGGCTTTCGGCTTCGATGATTTTGTTAAATCTTGCGAAGAAGAGAGGAATGCTATAATTTCCATCTGTGACGCTTTCAAGGGCACAAATAAGCCTTTTATCACCACTAGTGGGACCCTGGTTTGTTCCATCGCAATTGGCGAAGAGATGAAAAATGAGGACTCCCCCGTCAATATTCCTCCTCCAAGATCATTGCGCTTGGCCAATGAAAAACTGGCCTTGAGCTATAGGGATCAGGGCGTTCGCTCTATGGGTATTAGACTCTCTCCAACTACTCATGGTAAGGGCGATTTGAAAGGGCTCATGACCGCGTATGGTAATCTTTCGAAGTCTCTTGGGTTTGCTGGGTATATTGATCAAGGTGAGAACCAATGGACTGCAGTTCATCGCTTAGATGCAGCAAGACTGTATCGCTTGGCTTTGGAGAAGGGTGAGCCTGGTACTACGTACCATGCCGTTGGTGAAATTGTCAAGTGGAAAGACATTGCCGGTGTTGTCGGGTCCAAGTTGGGATTGGAGACAAAGAGTCTTTCAAGAGACGAAGCAAATGAAGCCATGGGGCTCTTTGGTGCTTTCGTGGGTATTCATGGCCCAACAACAGCGTCTTTGACGAAACGGAGACTCGGTTGGGAACCAAAAGAGATATCTTTATTTGAGGATATTAAAGGAAACTACTTCTAGCTGCTTTTGAAATGAAAAATTCTCTATGTTAATAGAATATATCCATATTTTAGAATAAATAATGGCAAGTCATTGATCTATACTTGAGAGGAGTTCCTCTAACATATTAAGATTCTGCCATTTCCTCTCCAAGAGCTGCTTCACAGTTGTAATAGCGGGACTCTAGCTCATGTTTATAGCCCTTCAGGACCACAACCACCTGATGTATTTGAATCCAAATACTTCAATATTGAACGTTGGAATCGTTCACTTTGAGCCAATAAAAGTGATAAACCAGCATTTCTGCCTTCATTCAATGAGTGCAATACTTGTGACTCAAGCTTGAGAAAAGCCTTGAACCCCAATCACCATATTTCGTTTTCAACACGATCAATTTGAATCCGTCATATTTTAGAAAATTGTTATATCATCTAAAATTTGTAACACAGAGTTTAATGGTGTCAACGATATCATCAAGTACATCAGTGCTGGGGTCTCTATTCCGACTGAGCACTATCAGCAGAATTCGGGGGTGCAGAGATATTTAACTGTACAGAGAGGTCATTGTTGAAAACGATGGCGTAAAGTTTCCAAAATTTGGCGGCTTCCAGAGTTTTAGCTGTGTATCCAGAGTTAAGCTGGGTGGAAAGTTTCAATGTTCCCTGAACGGCAGACTACTAGGAAAGGCCAGCAGTCCCTTCACACTGAATTGAAGAGTCCAAACTGAGTGGACCTCCCCTATGAGTTACATGTTGTAAGCCGGACGCCATTGGCGATAAGGTCAAAGGGAGAATAGACGTAATCGTTGGAAGTTGGTTTTGTTGTCCCTCAGGGTCCTTGTACTTGAAAGCATATTTGTCATGTTCAAGGTGAAGGCACCTCGAACCTCGTCGACTTCATTGTTAAGCATCCACGAAACGTTAAAAACCAGCGTTTGACAAGAGTTATGACCAATCAATCATTCATAGTTGAAAAAAGACATCAGAATAGTTAATAGAAGTAAATACACATGTTATTCCTTTTGCAACAGCGTAAAGAGCCATCGGAGCCCCTAAAATAGCTGCTCGGAGGATCCTCATAGTATGATAAGATTGATGCTGATAGCGAAATACTCCACCCTTCGATGTTTTCAACCAGTGGCAGAACAAGGCTTTAAAGCAAATGCTCTGGATTGAGATCGTTGATACAAGTTAGCATGTGCTTTGAAATTTGAGTCGCGCGTTTACTCGAAAGTTACTATGCGATGTAATTAGACCTAGATCATCCACTTCTAGAACATCTGAGGCCTCAATACTCAAGGCCTCCGTCATCATCCGCAGCCGCATAGAAGCTTTTGGAACTGAATGAAGTAGTATGTCTGATATTTGATTTATATCACATGAGAATGCATCCTTCTCGAACGAGGCTAAGTGGGTAGGTTGCCTAGTACATCTCCCTTTTGGGAACGGTTACAAGGATTGCTCTATTGGTAACATGGAGACAGTTTGCTTAAAGCCCTTAAATTGAAAGGAAGGGAAGAAAATTCTAGTGTTGCATAGCGCTGATTTAGAAGAACTAATCCATACTCCATGCATAGGGAATATAACACTTATAGCTCTCTGTAAGGTTCGATTAGTAAATCCTTTATACCTTTCTGATTGATTGTATATTATAGCATAATTACTGTCAAGCAGGGGTTTTAGGGTTTCTTATATACCTTAGGAAATGGGTGTCTATGGACACCTGACTCATGGTATGGGCTGACGCATCTGTATGATGTTGGCACCAGCTCGTGATACGGGCTGACGTAACCGTCTGGCCCTGACACTCTCTATTATATAACTAGTACTCGATTGAAAGTAGGAAACGGTAGAAAAACCATTCTATAATATACAAATCAATCAGAAAAGGTTAAGGGTTTACCAATCGAACCTATTAAAATATTTGTTTTAACAAGAAGAGTCACCACCCTTCTGCAGTTGAATTGAATCATCATATTCCTTCTCTGTATTTGTTGGTCTAACTTCTTCTTTGACTCTGCTGCTCTTCTTTGGAACTCTTGCCCACCAGTAGAACAAAACAGCTGCACAAATGTTGAACACAACGTAGACACAGAAGATACCAAGGTCCCTCCATTTTTGTGAGTAGCTCACATCAACAGATGCCAACCAGTCATTAGTATTTGAAAGCGGACAAAACTCACATTCAGTAGTTGATAAAGGATCTCTAACATAACCTGTACCAGCAGCCTCAATATATGGAGTAAAGAATTCACCACAAGTTAAGTTGTTTGCTGGTGCGACTACTCTGAACTCGTCGCTTGAGCAACGGACCTCAGCATGTGCAACGGCGTTAGACAAATACCCACCAATAAAATAAGTCATTGGAGACAGTCTGTACATGAAGATCCAGAAACCTGGCATAGCACTTGGAGAAACCATGGCACCACAGAAGACCAAACAAATAGTGAAGAGCAAGTTAGCAATGTTACCAGCCATATCAGCCAATTGCATTGGAGCAATACACATATGAGCCATGGTACCAATATAGACAAAGAACAAAACACAGAAGAACCAAGCATAAGCTCCACGATCATTGACTTCTGTGGTGCCACCAGAAGAAGCATTGTGGTAGAAGCCAGCAGGATAGTACCAACAGAAGAAAGCGATGGTACCAATCAGAGCATTCCAAGGCATCTCAGCCACAATATGAGAGGTGATAAAAACCTTCCACGAGAACGTCTTAGAAGGCCGCTCTCTCATCTCATAAAGATCTCTAGACTCAACAAAGACGGGCAATATTTGTTGCAACATTGCGTTAAAGATGGTCAAGAACATAAAGATAGATAACAACTGATTCTGCAGACCCTGCATACTCAAATTTGCATTAAAGAAGACAAAACCGATGAACAAAGAAGAACTGATCGATAAGAAAAGCTTAGACCAGATATAACTTGGTGTTCTCCAGAACTGCTGAAACACTCTCTGAGTAACAAGCACAAACTGCTCCCACAGTGGTGCAGCGAACTCTTCATGGCCAATAGTGCTATCGTATGGAAGCTTCACAAGTTCTCTCTCCATATGATCAAGTTCATTCAACACAGCTTGACGCTCCTCACATTCTAGCCAAACTTGATGATAATCTTGGTTAGCATGGGAACCTGGCGCAGCACCAATGACGTGCAGCATCCATTCAGCAGGGTTAGCATTCGGAGGACACTTTGGAGAACCGTGACTCTCAAAGTAATCAATCAAACTTTGACAGTTCTTACCCAGATCACCAAAGTAGACGGTACGACCACCTTTGGCCAAGAACAACAATCTGTCAAACTCTTGCATCAAGATAGCAGAAGGTTGATGGATGGTACACAAGATGGCTTGGCCATGGTTGGCAAGTTTTCTCATCAACTGACAAATGGACCAAGCAGTCTGGGAATCAAGACCAGAAGTAGGCTCATCAAAGAAGAGTAGCAACTTAGGCTTAGCTGTCAACTCAACGCCAATGGTCAATCTCTTTCGCTGTTCAACGTTCAAACCTTCACCAGCGACACCAACAATAGCGTCAGCATACTTCTGCATATCCAAGATCTTAATGACCTCTTCAACGTATTCATTCTTCTCAGCTCTTGACACGGACTTCGGCTGTCTCAAGTATGCAGAGAATCTCAAAGCTTCACGGACAGTAGCAGCAGCCAAGTGCAAATCCTGTTGCTGAACATAACCAGTAGATCTTTGGAAGGACGAGTCTCTCAGGTGACCATTGACAAACATGTTACCGGTGACAACACCCATGGTAACACGGTTAGCCAAGACATCCAACAAGGTAGTCTTACCAGCACCAGAGGCACCCATCAAAGCAGTCAAAGTACCTGGTTTTACCCAGCCGTCAACACCAGACAAAATCTCACGCTCCTCAGACTTGATTTTAACAGTGTAATGAACGTCTCTCCAGTGGAAGATATCCTTACCAGCCTCTATAGCATCGACTTTAACATCCTCAGATTCAGGTTGTTCAGTGATATCACGCTCATCACCAGCCTCGATATCATTGATGGCCTTTTCCTTCTTCAACTTGTTCAAAGTTGAACGTTGGAACAATAAGATCTCACCCTTTTGCTTAGCAGATTCATTGTATTCAGCAAAGAATAAGTAGCCAGCCAAAAGAGTCAACATGAATGCAATCACAATACCGACGTTTCTCCACTTGTGAACGTTGCTGTAGTTGTAGGCCAATTTGAGGTAGTCATCGCCACTGACATGTGTTTCACCAGCAACAGCACCAACAGCATTACAGACCCAAGAGTCTGAAGGCCATTCAGGATGATCCGAAGGGTTACCTGGGATATAACTGCTGCATGAGAAATCACGATCATGGAACTCATTAACCATCAGTGACTCAAAAGCATAGGCCAATGGGTTGAGATAATTGATCCATCTACACCATCCAAGCATGTACTCAGTTGGCACAATGAAACCGACAAACATCAACAGCCCGAGCAAGATGATTTGAGCAGGAACAAGGGCCTGTGGTACAGTAGAGGACATGGAACCGATAAGCCTGAAGAAATGAGACATCGTGAAAGTAGCAAGGATATTGACGAACAAGTAAAAGAAGAATCTGCCAGGATTTCTTCTCAAGTTGATCATGAAGTAAAAGATAAAATTGAAGAACAAAGCAGTCAAGAGCTTGAATGGAATTTGTGCAATGACAGATGACAAGGCCTCAGCAGAAGGATGATATAAGGCGAACTGTTTATGTTTCTCAACTATTGGTCTTGCTTCAAAGAGTGACATGATCTCCAAGAATGATGAAAACCCGTTAAACAAGACAGCAAGGAACATAGCAGCACTTCTATAGTAGAAAGACACAGTATCATTCTGCAAGTTATAAAAAGTTGAAGACATCACCAGGGCCATTAAAGAGTTGCCAATCACAGAGAAGGCATGGAAGTAGAAATCGTTGCGAATTCTTTGGTACTCACGGATCAACAAGTATCTCACCTGCATTGGATAAGAGACCGTGTAAGGAGAGTTCTTTCTCGTGTTCTTTGCCTGCTTGGAATGCTTAGCATCAAGAATAACATCTCTAGAAGAGTCAGTAGCGTTCTGAGCCAAACTTGCATCGACCTGCTTGATCAACTCAGCGTACTCTGGAGAAGCCTTCCAGTAGGCTTCAAACTCTTGAGCGGTCTTTGGAACTTTGTTCTCATAATCTTTTTGTGGGACACGTTCTCTTGGAGAAGTAACAGAGGTCAAGAAATCAGCAGTGGTTTGACGAGGTGGACAATCCCAACCCATCTTGAGGAAGTACTCCTTAGCCTTGTCAGCTCTACCGAAGTAGATCTGATAACCATCATAGAGCACTGAGACCTTATCAAACAAGTCATAGGCCTCTTGGGAACATTGATATATGGCAATCAGAGCTGCAGGTCCCATGACATCAGCAGAAGTTCTCAAAGCTCTAACGAACTCCAAAGCGGTAGCAGCATCCAGACCTCTTGTCGCATTATCCCAACACTGCAATCTAGCACCAGCAAGCGAGACTTCAGCGATAGAGACTCTCTTTCTCTCACCACCAGAGACACCACGAACCAACTCGGAACCGACCTTTGTGTTCTTAGTGTGGGACAAACCATACGTTGCCATGAAGACATCTGTAATAGTCTCAGCATACTGTTCTCTGGAAACACCTGGGATTCTGTTTCGAGGGGTTCTGAACTTGGCAGCGGTGAGCAAAGTCTGACCGACTGTCAGATGAGGGAAATGGATATCAGCTTCAGAATTGTAGACAATCTCACCTCTGAAATGCTTCTTCACCTCGTGTGGCCTCAAACCTTCATAGGATATCTGCGATTCTTCACCGATGTGGAAACCATGGGTGTTGGAGGCAATGGTCTTGAGCAAAGTAGTACAACCTGAACCTGGTCTACCAAGCACTGCGACAATCTCACCAGGTCTGATCACAGCATCCATAGATTTCAAGATATTAAATTGACTCTTCCTTTTGACACTGCTGGGCGAGAGATTATCTTTAGCCGCCTTCCAGATGAACTTCAATGGGGCGTTGATCACATTTGTCTGGTAATCTGCATCTGTGGAATCACCGTAGGCTCTCAAGTTCTTGAAAGTGATACCCAAGGAGTACATCTTGTAGTGGTCAGGGTCCTTGTCCATCAAGGATCTAAAGTTCTTGATCCAATAACGAGACTGGAACTCATTACTGTTTGGGTCTAGTCTTGGGTCAAGTTCATCGATGTTCAGCATTGGATTTACACCTGGAACAATTGTAGAAACTCTGGAAAGAGAGTCCGAGAGGACATCCTCGTCCTGCTTATGGGAGTTGTCGGTGAACTGTCTTGCAATGTTCTGGACCTCTCTTTCAATATCAACTTCAAAGCCTTTGTATGAATCAACACTGCCTCCAGCGTCGCTACATTGTTCAGCACCCGACATCATGCAGCAGCAGTTCCTTCAACAACAACAAGCATTTGGATACTTTAAGAAAGGACATGTGATTTTCCTTTTATACACTCAGAGCCATTACAAATACATCTAGTGCTCTCAACAACGGGCCGCATAACCGGACTACCAACAACCTCTTGTTTACAAATCAATTGTTCAATACAGTCACCAGTGAAAATACTGGGGAAGATACATGAACGCCACAGAGTGTATTGTGAAAAGACCTCCTACGCACAAATTCTACATTTAAAGTGGCATCGAGAGCAAGACTCAATGGATCACCACAAAAGGAACGATATTTTATCGTAGTAAACCATATGGATCTTTTCTTATCTTCATTTCAACGAAAAGATGAGCAGAAATTTGGAGATCCGCAAAACATGAGGCCCGCCCACTGGCCTCGTTTTACGGCCGTAGCGACTCAAGTCCGTTGAAAGCATGGCGTACGCTAAAGACTTTACGGCCGTAATGACTATGTCCGTTGACCGCACGGCGCACACTAAACACTTCCCTAAAAAGACTTTCGACATCGTGCACGACGCGCGTTGAAGAGGCGGCCGGATCTGAGCCCTGCAAACTCCGCCCATGGCTGTGCACAAGTTCCGAGGACCGCTGGACCTCGGGTCTGATAAGATGATGTCAGAGGCGAGGCTACACTTGATTTAAATCGTCATAAACGTCATCAAAACTCTGGTCACCGTCACTGGCCTGAGTTTTGGTACCAGCAATCTGGGACCATTAGTATATATCTGTCCATAGCCTCACGGAAACGGTTCTTGTACTGAGGTGGTGTCACCACGGTCGGTTCTTTGGCTCTGCCTCCAACAAGACCCTTCTCTTTCACCCAACTCTCAAGTTTCTTGTCCCATGTGAAAGTCCTGATACAGTCAATTATACCCACAGTAAGGGTCTTGTTCTCATCATCAATACCAATCACTAGCGAATAGTCCATGACATTTACTTTGGAAAGGAAAATGGTATCGTTCCATAGTGAAGAACGCAACAGCTTCTTCGCATACTGACGAACAAACAAGGGGCTCTCATAGATGTACTCAACCATATTCTCATCTAGGAGGACTTCATTTTCCTTACCGGTCTGCTCAACATGTCTGTTCCTCATAGATCCCTTCAGATCAAAGATTCTCAAGTTCTTTCTCTGGTAGAACAAGTTTTCCATGATCAACACATCGATCTTGATGGTCTTACCTGTGTATGGATTCTTCATATAGATTTGATAAAACCTAAAGATCGTGGCAATCACAGTAGATAGGTCATGAAACAACGCCTGTGCCATATAATCAAAGTAAATCTGCGAAACGTTCACAAAGGAGTCCAATTCAGATGCAATCAACTCTTTGACCACGAACTGATCATCCAATTTCTTGAGAAATGCAGAGCCGCTCTTGCCACCAGCGGAGTTCTGCTTCACACATCTCGATAAATTCTTAACGATACTGTCATCCAACTCACACTTATAAGGGAATCCTTCAAATTGTTCGGCAAAGAATATCTTACAAGATAGCTGTGTATCACCACCGTTTTGAAATTTATACTTGAAGTGCATTGAACTCTTCCTCAACATTATGGATTCCAAGACTTCAGTGATTCCTTTACGGAACGAGTGATACTTCTGAATATAGACCGAAGAACCCAAGCAGAACGTCATCAAAGAGCTCGGTTCATCTTCACGAATTACAACCTCAGAATCGGCGAAGATATGTTTAGAAGAAGAAAGTGGATACTTCATTGGTTTCCATAATGTAGCTGAGCGATCAGTTCAGAAGCTCTCAAGTGTCTTCATAAAGGAAACACGCTGGTCTGTGGGATATCACCATTTTAGTGAATCTTCGTTGATTCCACCTTCTAAACCATGACTATCCTGCTTTTCTTCAAATTCATTGTTTCAGTTGGTTTGGTTGCAATATTTCCTCTCGTATCATCGGCCTCATCAGAGGCGGAAGCTGATATAGTTGATACATGTCATCCTGGCGTTTTTATCAGAGTTCAATGGGCTTATAATGGCGGAGATGGGGGGGGGGGGTTAAAGATTCTTATCGATGAGAGCGGAAGGACGAAAGAGAGAAGAATGAAGGATTGGGGGAATACTATGTACTACTGTGCGATATAACCGTCATCTGCAATGATCACAAAGCAGGATCATCATCTCTTCAGCGTATAGTCGAGTTTTGCAGGAAAGCTCACTGAAAACATATAAAGTAAATCCAGTAGAGCTTTTTAGTAGATTTTTGCTTAGATTAGGCACTCGAACACCTATTTCTCCTATATTTTTTCGCCTACTCAAAACAGAAATAGAAGTATATATTTCCCTATTCCTCTAGCAGTTTCTTAAAAACTTCTGCGGGAGTATGTTTCGGTGGAGCTAACTGAAAGACCTCCTTGCTCGTCGTGGAGACTGTACATTTACCCTCCCACGCTGTCTCCGGAGCATGTTTGATCGACAGAATGACGTTCTTCGAGTCCTGAGTTTGAAGTGCCATGTGTTCGATGAAAGATACATCTTTAAACCTAACATCTTCAATTTTCGTGCCAATATACGCCTCGGCCATAGTTACAATCTCCCGACCAGTGATGTCCTCTGGTCCGTTCAAAACGTATTTGGCCTTGTCGTGAGGAATAACATCATCCTCAGTCAAGAGGTGGGCTGCGAGAACTCCAATCTCATATGGGTCAATGATGCCAACAGGTGCCTCCTCTGAAGCCACCAGCCTCAGAGTATTCTGCTTCCCTGTCACACGGAATTTCTTGACCAATTCCGCCGCGGAATAAAGATATTGCTGTGAAAAGATATTAGGCTGAAGTGACGTCCATCTTAGATCCTGAAACTCCGGTGAGCCCAGCAGGGACTCAATTGCCCAATGCGTCCTTGGATAATAGGCAGGGCAATCCGGACGTACATTCGCAGCGGTTGTTGAGACTCTCACGACGTACTGAACGCCACCTTTAAGAGCAGCTAAGTGAAATGTTGACTCTTCGGCAAATTGATTGGGCTGGATATGTGACGCAATGAAAGCTCTCACAACATTGTGTTGACGGAGCCAGTCGGCCGTGATATCAACCCAATTTTTTTCCGCAACTTCGACATTGGGTAATTCTGCAAGCTGTTGCGCTGTAGCTCCGCTCAAGGAACGCGTAAGAGCAAGGATCCTGTGACCAGAAAAGGTGTTGTTGGCTTTCAGAAGTCCTGACAAGGTTTCAACAACGCCTCTTCCCGTGTTGCCAGTTGCCCCAACGACAAGGATGGTATGAACCATAGCTGCAATGGATCAAAAATGGGAGATATAGTTTCGAAAATGAAGTGGCATTTCTTCTCTATTTATACCAGTGCCATCTCTCGGATGAACGTGGATCTGCGTACTGATTACTAATATTCCCCATAGTCAGGTTGGGCGACGTAGGAATGAAATAGGTTAATTTGTTAAAAAGAGTTTATCCGAAATACCATCACAAATGGCATGGCGCATAAGGGATCGCGAGTGCCAACTCTGGATTTATTAAGTACTCCCCCGTTCCCACTTTTTTCTTATTAACGCATTTCGCGGGAATAGCGAAAAATGCAACCCCGATTTGGAATATCGGCGAAAGCACAAAGTCAGCGTAAATGGCTTCATCCAAACTAAAAAAATATGCCAGTCTTAAATTTGTCTTCAGTATCCAGAGAGCTGGTGATAAATCCTAGGGATGGGATCGAATAACCCCTACGCTTATTCGATATTCGAATCGAATACTTGATCGAATACTTGATTGAATACTTGATCGAATAATTACTTTTTTGGCCCTTTTATGATGCATGGAGTGAGAATGGGAACCTATAACCAATGCACATGGTACAAATGGATATCCTCTTTCCAATGGTACCATGTACGGCACCATGGCTCATAATAACCTGTCTTGAACGCGTCATGTTTGAGCATTTCTGCGTTTCAACGAGAGCCAGCTATGCAAAAATAACAGCAATACAATGATTTAAATTAGATGCATTATTCTATGAAGTCTTGGCAGGTACCTAGAGGCTAGAGTATACTGTTCAAAGATTCAAGCTTCTGGGGATTGCATCAAGCACTTTCCAAGGTTCTTGAAAAGATAGTCGGAAGCGGGTCTTGATGTTCTTCGGTGTTAAAAGGAATATCATGACTAGGAAGACGTAACTTTATATGTTACATAGGCAGAATCTAATATATATGTACTGATCAATGCCCATAGTATAATGGGAAGTCCTTTTTCCCGACAAATTCATAATGTAAGCACTTTCAAGTGAATATACGAATTTATTCGAGAAAGGTCCCTGATCAAATTGACTAACTATAGAATGATACATATTTTTATTCCAAAGACCTTAAAAATGTTAAAAATGGTTATGAATTGCTCGAAGGAATCGATTAATGCTACTTTTAGTTTCATACCTTTACTGAAAAATAAGAAGCACATCATTAAAGCTTTCGAATAAAACCAGGGGGTCTGGCCGTGTATTCGATTCGATCTCATCCCTAAAATTTCAGCATTTGAGCCAACTCTCTGTGCCGGAATACTCCATTAAGCATACACCCAAGTTCACAGACCCGTGGATGAAGCCTCAGAGCTGTTCTCAACTTCTATCAATTATGCCGTTATATCAGGGCTGACAATCGTTGGATACCAAGAACAGGACTTGAACTTGAAGCTTCAGTTGAGCAAGTTTCTTGATAATTAATCTTATATTACTGTACTAGAATTATTGTCCAAGATGTGCGTACCGAGGCCGTTGCATACAATATTAAAGGATCTCAGTCTTTGTGCATGGACATTACCGATGATCTGTGTGTCGCTTTGTGCCATCAAGTTGAGAAGCCATTGTTAGAATGATAACTTCTCTATTCCTCGCGCTAGCTCAACATCGAACGACTAAACATTTTACATATGTAATTTTAGATCTCAAAACCAAACAATCCTTGTGCAGTGTACGCATTTGGCGCAATCTGATAAACTTGGGATGGCCCATATGAAGTTTATCATCTCCCTCTTTCATGGAAATACAACACCCAGTATGTTGTCCAATCTTGTAATACATCATACCAGAAACTTTCTTTGCGTTTCAACTTGGATTTGGAGGCTGCTACCTAACGTGACGTAGAGAGCGGTCATGGGTAGGAAAATTACTCGGAAATACCCGCTACCCGCGTAAGGGTAATAAAGGGTAGCTCGATTGGTTAAATACCTGACGTTTTTATTCATGTCATGATGATACGGTAACCAGTAGCTCAGCACATATATCGGGTAACCTGAGCTAATTTTGGAAACTTTTAAACCATTTGGACATAGTAGTATGTAATACGCTGCTTGCTAATTTATCATCTTTTGATAAATAGAAGTGAAGCAATGATGCCCTGCAGGCTCAGCTAGAACTCAAAATACGACAGTGATAAATATCATCTAACTACTTTGGCTCTGAATTCTTTTGATCACATTTTTTTAAACTCGGGAGTTGGTTGTTGAGTATATGACAAGTTGGTAACTACCATTCAAAAGTCTCTTTCACATGAAAGCCTTCACGCTCCATTTTTAATAGCTTTTGAGAGTTAAAGAAAGAGAAGCGATTTGAAAAATGAGAGGGTGTTTGATACTGGTATGACCGTTTTAGGAATGGTTATGAGCAAAGAAAGCTACTTGGCTAAATACCCATTATAATAGCTTCATTTACCCAGAAATTACCCTTGCAATTTTCGAATTACCTTCCCATCTCTAACGTGACGTAATAGCTGGAATCTCTTGATTCTTGTGACCCACCAAATCAATCTATTTATTACCAACCCACAGCTTATACGGTATACCCGCGGTCTAATACCAGTCCGGGAAAACGAAACATCATATATTATGGAGAATGGATATGATAATCTTCGTAGGGCCATGACTACTACTGTTGAATTGAGTATTGCTGCCGTTGGAAAGTTGTTGAAGAAATGACGATAAACATAAGACGATAAACATAAGAACTAAAGCATATATGCTACACAAAAAAGCGTGCACAAGTTCAGGGTCTTTATTTCATAGTAAGCATATCAAACTTTAAAAAGACCTCTTTCGTTATTTCTTTTCTTCAGTGGCGAGATACCACCTATTTTATCCATAAGTTTTACTTTTTTCAGTGGAGTGAACTTCAGTTCGTCTTCATCGTCTTCAATAATGGCCTTGCCACCGAGCTTCTTCTTTCTCTTCTTCGACTCAACTTGAGTTTCAGGAACTTTCGTGATGAGTTCTTCGTTCTCCTTCTCATCGAACTTCTTAATGGAATTTGCAAAGAATCCATCGTCATCATCATCGTCATCATCATCGAAAAGACTTGGCTTCTTCTTTTGTTGAGTTAGTTTATCAGGTGAGATTAGGTTCTTCAGGGAACTCGGTTTCTGAGGTTGGACATCCTTTAGGGGTGAAACTAGATGAGCACCTGGTGTAGATTGGGCCATGATGTTCTTTCCAATAGTGACTGGCGTTGATGCGGATTTTGGTGGTTGTTTAGATGGTGAGACCTGACGTCTATCTTTGAGGAATGGAGACGTGGAGAAATTGGATACCAAGGGTTTTCTGAGACTGAGCTTCCCATGACTTGGGCCAGGTCTTATTGGAGAGAGAATAGTTTGTGTGCCTGGCTTGCTTGGTGATGAGGCCCTGCTAGTGTCTTTCAAAGATTTAATATTCTTCTTTGCATTCTCTAGCTTGGATTCCAACACAGCCTTCTGGGTCACAAACTGCTGTTTCAACTTACCAGATTCATTCTTCGATTCCATAAGTTGAGAATTGAGCTTGGTGATCTGATTCTTGAGAGTCATGTTCTCCTTCTGGAGTTGCACAAAGTTTGAAGACTTCTTCTTAAGAATATCCACTTCCGAAGTTAACAGCGTGACCTTATTCTCTAGTAGCTTCCTTTCGTGGGTTATCCTTGAGAGGTCCTGTTTCATCGATGACTGTGCATGTGAATCCTTAGAATGTGAAGACTCTATCTGGATCTGCTGGGTAAGAATGATCTTCAAGAGGGAAGCAGTATGGACCAACGATCTGCGGGCATGCTCCTTCTCAACGAGCTCTGCAAGCCTATGATTCACCTGCTCTTGACTGTGGTGTAGAGTAGCGAGGGAATCCATCTCTGCGACTGGTTCAATAGCCCGAAAAGAGAGACAAGCTACAAAGTTTTTTTTGTTTATGAAGTTCAAAAAGTAAACAAATCCAAAAAAGGAAATGTTCCGCAAGTGTCTATGCGGGCTCAAAACATACCGAAAACGTCAACAGAACGCCAAAAGTGCACCAAGAAACAACAAGGAATCTGCCGAATCGAAAGCGAAAGGGTGCTGTCAAGGACCCCAGAAAAGATGATTTTCCCCCTTCTATCACTTCTAACATTTGTATCACATGCGTTTTGTGCGCTTACTTTCAAGGAGTTGGACTCATGGAGAGAACCATCTGGTGTAATCCAATTGAACGATACCACATTCTTCTCACTGCTGACCGGTCCTCGTGACTACTATACAGCTCTGTTATTCACTGCTACTGAAAATTCCATTAATTGTGTTTCCTGCCAAAAATTTGATCCGATTTATCACCTGGTGTCAAGGAGTTATACCGCTTCAAATCCAGGAAAGGATGGCATTGTGTTCTTTAGAGCAGACTTTCATGACAACCAGCAGGTGTATAACAAGCTGCAAATGTTGCAAGTTCCACGCCTATGGGTGTTACCTCCAAATAATGACAGGGACTACAATGTTTCAAGTCCTCATTTCGATTATCAGATTGGGGATAAGGCCATTGATACCCCATTGGATTTTGCCAATTTCGTGTCAAAGATCGTAGGAGCCAATATTATGGTCCGAGAAGATTTTGAATTGACACAGTTTCTTCAGTATTTCGTTGGTACTTTTGTGACTGTCTTGGTCCTTAAGAAGCAAGTGCTGAGCAAATTAGCCAAAGATTCAATCTTTAAGTTCCTTTCGGTGTTTGCTATAGTGATTTTGACTTCTGGATACATGTTCACAGTTATTCGTGGTATTCCTCTCTTGTCAAGGAATGAAAAAGGTGAAATCATGTATTTTAGTGGTGGAACTCATTGGCAGTTTGGTTCTGAAACTTTTATTATCGCATCCATCTACCTGGGATTTGTCCTGTTGATCAGTTCGCTAGTCATTTATATTCCAAGAGTGGATAATGACTTAAAGAGAAACACGCTTACCGTATGCGCCAGTATTGGAATATTTTGGCTGTTCAACCAATTGACATCCATCTACTTGGTCAAAGATCCGGATTATCCTTTCTTCTTAACAAGCTTATTATAGACAACAGGGTGAAGGTTTCATGATAAAACATAAGCATTGACGTTATTAAATTTATGCAGTTTGTAGCGAACTAGTTATATGAATTCTATGGTATAAAAATGATGATCATTCGATATGGCGATCATTCTCTGCATCTCTGTTGATCACAAAAAACGACACACAGATCAACGTTGCTGCAAATACATATGTGAAAGTGATCTTTTCATCTTTGAATAGAATATCCCCGATCATTGCAAAAGGTATGGTTGTTGAGAGCCCCACAGTTACCGTCAACGGAGAGGTCAAGAGCATTGCTTTAACCCAACAGAAATCCGACACAAATGTAATTAAGCAGTTTAAGAATATCACTGTAATCACAAATGATCCATGCGGCAGTTCAAACTTCTCAATTCCCGTATAATGAAAAATTACGAGGGATGGCCATAGGAGTATAAGGTTAAACACACCAACAAACCCGAAAAATACTTTCATATTCACTCTAGATTCGTCCTGAATTCTATACTTGAGTAAAGTGGTGTAGACACCGTATAGTAGAGCGCCCAGGAGTGCCAAGGAATTACCTATGAAGATGCTCAATGGGGTTCGTTGGAAATCCCCTTCAACTTGCTCACTATCGGTCTTGGTCACAAGGATAACACCGACAAAACTCATTATGAGACCACCAACTTTCACACTATTGAACTTCTCAGTTTTGGCAAGAGAACCAACAATCAAAGTGAAAAAGGACGAGGTTGATGATAGTATCGTCTGGCTTCCGACACTCGTATAGCTTAGCGAAGCATTGGTGGCAAGATTGGCAAGATACCACACGACACAGAACTGTGCACTCAGTTTGACGGTCTCCCCCAGATTCAATCTTTCCGGCTGGTCACCTGTAAGTGAGATTTCTTCATCTGATGGATTGAGGAATTCCTCTTCAACTTCTTTGTACCGAAGTTCACCGTTCTCCACGTATTGCTTCAAGACGTTTTTGATATAGGGCACGAGGTAAAACATAAATGTAGCTGTGTTGATGTATGTGATGAAGAAGGGTTTGCGGTACAAGTCCTTCTCAAACAGGTCATTGACAAGGAATGATGATAACACCCATGAAAGCACAACAATTGCTAGCATTAAAAGGCCCACCGACCATCTTTTCCTTCTCGTTGATTGGTCCATCATGTCTCGTGTGGGATATAATGTGGTACAGTGTGAGGAAAAGCCAGTCAACCGAAGACAGCTGAGGAACCTTCTTCTCTCCGCGTCGTGTGAGATTTCTATGATTTTTTCTTGTTCGTTATCAATCTTAGAAAATTTCACAGCACAAAATTTGTGTGGCGCGGAATCACGTGCGATTACCGAAGTCAAACATATTTTAGTGACTTTTGACACATTTTCTATTAAACCAAGGTCATAGAAGAGGATCAATTTAGTGCAGTTTGTGATATGTAGCAGGTGGAGATTTTAAGCTTTATGGTCTGTTTGGCCCTTTGGCGTAGTGACTGGCGAGTGGTGTGTAGCGAGTTATGTTTCTCGATTCATACATATTACTCACCGTACAACACATTATTCACGTCTGTGATCCGCAAGTCATACACACCATTCGTATCTTTCCATCCATACTTTGCCACATCTTTCTCAATTACAGCATCTTCATCGCAAATGACACGTAGATCGTCTCTTTTGATGGTCTCAACTTCGATGTTCCACAGTTGCAATGCCAAGTAGATATAAAGCATTAGCATCAGCACATAGGAGCTAATAGCCAAACTCCACCAACGACTTGGATAGTAGTAAACACCCATCCTATTCAACCATGACTTTGGAAGGAAAGTCCATAGTAACCATACCAGGTGGAGCAATGACACAACTAAGTGCAAAGCAAATCCTCGATATTCAGTTAATGGAGTAATTTGGTTAGATACAGTGACATCACTCTCGCGAGCAAGCAGGTCGGTGAGTTTGAGAGAGAAGTCCGTTCGTTTTGGGAAGATGACATCCTCGTATTCAAAAGAGGGTAGTGGTGACTGAGGTGACATCGATGAAAGAGAAGGCGTAGACATTGACGGTTGCAACGCCAACTTAGGTTTTCTTCGAAGCATGGTAATGAATGTTTTTTCTTCACGTCTTTAATGGGATCCTTGACTCCAAAATCACTAGTGTGCGGTTTGTTAGGACGCTGTGTCCCAATCCTTCTTGTTTAGTTGTTAATTTTGTGTTGATCTTTCAACGGCGATGGGATGGCCCATTCGCGAATAAACTACAACTGTGGTGGAAGACATTGATAGAAATTCGTTACTCGGGAAATACAAAACATATAAAAACCATTAACATGAACTCCTCTGGAGGGAGTGTAAATAAGTAGCGACAAAGACAGAGAGAGTTTCATCTAATATGAAGCTTGTGTAATCTCTCAATGTTGATGTAAGTCTCAGTTCAAGAGTATGTATAAGATGATGGGAGAGTCAGGGGAGGGGAGAGAAGTGAAGATATATTGACGTAAAGAGTGGGATGAAGATATGAGAAGAATCATGATGCGATTGCAGACATTGTCGGAGTGCCACCGTTGAAACTTCCATGGTTACTTCCACTGGTTCCTTGTTGATTCGCCAGGTTGGCTATGCGTCTCTCATGCTTGCCTTTTTTCATCACTTGTTTCAATGCAACAGAGTCCAATGGATCTAAAAGCTCAAAACTGCACAAAAGTTCCTCGCTAACACACATCACTGCGCCCCAGTTATCGAACTCTCCACAGTAGTTCGGTGCACTGAAGACAGTGACAAGACTCTGTCCGTTGAAGAATTCATACCCATCTTCAACAACCATATGTGCACGGCAAACCAGATCAAAGCCAAATCTGGCCAAAAATTTGTTGATAGCAACTTTGTTGAAACAGTACGAGACACCCCGTTCATTATCTTCCCATTCATTTGAGGCATCTGATGGGTCTGACCAAAGCAAATCGTTAATTAGCCCAAAATCTGGGACATCTGTCGGTCTATTAACATTTCTAATCTCATCCATGGAGTTAAGCACAGGAGATAAACCGCCATGGACACAGAAGATCTTACCGGCAACGATAGCAGCCAGTGGTAGAGTGTTGAAAGTATCTATGAAGAGTTTCCAGGTCTTGATGTTACAACGACGCTTACATTCATCATAAAACCCATAAACTCTTGTGACACTAGCACATTCATGATTACCACGAAGTAAGAAGAAATTCTCAGGGTATTTGATCTTGTAGCATAGTAGAAGTAAGATTGTCTCCAGAGACTGTTTACCACGATCAACGTAGTCACCAAGGAATAGGTAGTTTGCTGCAGGAGGGAAGCCACATTTGGTGAACATTCTAATCAAATCACCAAATTGGCCATGCACATCACCCACGATCTTCACTGGAGGACTCAGTTCCAGAAGGGTGGGCTGTGAAAGGAAGATTTCACGGGCTTTTGCACAGATTAAAGCAATCTCCGTGTTCTTTAAACAAACGCTCTTTGTTCTCTTGCCGGAATAACCAGCGTCCAACAACCTCTGGATGAGCTCCTCGATATCAATATGGTTGCCCTGGAGAGCCAGCGCAGTAGTCGGACTTTGGTGTGATGCAGAATAACTTGAGAAACTCGACTTATGGCTCGGGGTAGGGATATCCACAGTGGCACTGCCACTGCTGTTAGCCAGCGCAGGGCTTATAGAAAGTTCACCCTGGATCCCGTCAGCTAACTGTGCGAGATCATCTTGGGCGTCACTGTTATTACGCAAGATGGGTTGCTTTGGTTCAACCTGTATCATCGATGGCGGTAAAGACATGAACGTTGTCCCAGGGTCAGCACTAGAAACACTCAGTGTTGGAACATCACCACTATACGTACCAGCGGTTGCTGCGGCCATGACATTGTTTGAAGAGTTCTTCCGGCTGGCATGCGGTGTTGTCGGAAGCATTGACGGTGAATCTGTAGCCGTTTTGAAGCTCGAGACATCCGACTCTCTCGACAGCGATCGGCGGGAGCGCAACGAGCGGCTCGACTTAGTTGACCCCTGTGTATCTGATCGTGTAAACGATGGGTAAGACTTCAACGACTCCTTCTGCTTCGATGATGAGTTTCCCATGTTTGTTGTTGTTGTTTTGTCGATGAAAAGGGGCGGTGGCGGCGGTTAAACTCAAGTGCGAAACGGTTTATAAAAAGATGGAATCTTTTCTTGATTGCTCCTTTATAGTTGGTTGGGAACAGAAGCAGATAATCAGGTCTTTTCTTACAGGGCGAAGGAAAGTTTGAAGATGCTGTTTGTTGTTGTGTGTTTTGCGATGCCCTGTCACTAGTTTAGGCGGGGTATTTGCTGTACTTGTTCTTTTTGTTATGGGAAAAGGGCCTTTTTCCTCGTCAAAACTTTTGATGTTTTCACTCCCACAAAGTGGCCGTACCCGTTCCCAACCGTTAATACCACACGGAAGGCCACGAAGAGCTTGTTGAAGAGGGAAAGTGAGCAAATATGGTAGAACGATTCCAACCGGTGCAGAGGTTGTGATGATTAAAATTTTATTCTTAGTCCGGATACACTGTCCTGTGAAAGGTGCACTGTGTTATTGTGTTTATCCAGATTCTAGAGGAAGTAATTATTACTGACCTTCCTGAGAAGGAGAAACCCAATCGCTTTCGCATTGACCATGTGGGTGGGGGGCATTCCAACACCGTGGCCAAGACAGACATGGTATGGGATCGGACATAGTACTGTGTGCTACACACTATAAAATGAAAGTTCGAAGTCGCATGACGTGTATATTAGCCTTTTGGTAGAAAGCAACTTCATACCGAGAACATTAATATTGAAGTGAAGAACCATGGGCGTGTCGAAGACGCAAGGGTCTTTAGACTAAATAATACAGTTCAGTTCATTCTTAATTCGCATGATTATATCGCGACTATAAAGTCATGACTCATAAGTCACAAGTTACAGGTTACAATTCACAGTTACAGCTTACAGCTATTGGACTATTACGGTCCCTTGATCATCCCCTGATAAGAACAAGTTCCTCCGACGGATGTCGTTTTCGGGGTTTTTTTTGAATAGCATTTACAACAAGTTGAAGTTTGAACTGGATGGAGTTGAATAAAATTCAAGCAATCTGCGCGCTTTCATCAAACTAAGCAGCCATTTTCTTCTCGACGTGAATACAGAATACCCAATACGCTTTGGCCGGCTCGCTAGAATAATGTTTCAGATAACTAATAACTACGCTAATACTGTACTTTTTATGCTATAGCCTTGAGAGTTCCTGGGCTGTGAGGTCTACCCCGATCGATCACGTCAGTATCCTGAAAGCTGTATATGAATGTGTGCTTGGTTCATCAAGTCTACCTACATTCGCTTGACCTTTGTAGCTCGCGCAAGAGCCCAGGGTGCAGATCCCAGATCGCCTATATTGTCTGCATATATCCTTCCATTACAAGTTACAGACGAATATTGAACCCTGTCACCGGTCATCCACATAATTATTCCACAACACTTCCAACAACTCTTTGTTCTTTCTAAAGTCTTTTCGAACTACTGTTGTCTCTGGCAGTTTACACCCATACCATTTCTTCCTTTTTTTTTGAAAGCTCAAGATTATCTACTTGTTATCAGTACTCGCTTACAATAGTAGCTTGAGAAAGTCATGGTCCTGTAGACTTTGAGTCACAGACTCTAACACAATTTTTTTCATGCGCATCTCTGAAAATATGAGCTAAAGCGTATTGTATGCGATACGATGAGTTGGGACTCCTGTCTACAGCCTCCGTATAGTCCCAACATAATCTGCTCCTACCAAAAATGCACAGATGTAAAGTTCATGATGATGATCATCGTTTCATGTTCTCTGCAGGTTTTAAGACCATTCACTGTCTGAACGGAAAAGGGGGATTCCACTGGAAGGGTGGACGGAGAAGGGGGGGGGGCTATAAAAGCTAAACGTTTGACTATAATATAAAATTATTATCACTACAACTCTGAGTGATGAACGATCGTTCCTGCATTACATGAAACAGTGTCGCCCACTTTTACCCTGGAAGTCAAGGCTGTCTGAAGACCTTCAAAAGAAAAAGATCAATTTTAAATTCTTCCACTTATTCGATCTTTAAGCGATCTAAAAAAACACTCTCTGACCTCATATATAGAATAGATCAAGTTCATGTTTTGATTCAAGAATATCCTTCTAGGTAACCCCATCATTACGTTCTCATAAATCTCAAAAATTCCGTTTCGACTAATCTCTTGGTCTCCACTTTTCGTTCAATCAACTATAGAATACAAACACAATAAAGGTAAAAAAAAAAGGCAATAAAAAAGCGATCAACCCCAATAGAAACTCTTCATCATCGGGAAGTTCTTCTTATCCTCTCAGCATTAAGGCAAAATCAATAAGTTTACGTTCTCTTATCCTAACCATCAGCGACCAAAGAAAAAAAAGTGAGCATTTCCTAAAATTTGTTAATAGACCAAAAAAACAGGCGAAAGAAAGGAGCGTTCAAGATAGTAAACCCACAGAGACAAATACATAAATTTATAACAAAAGAGAAACTCACCTCAGATTTAGTATCTGACAGGAGATCTGTCTCTGCGTCTGTCATCGTAGTCATCTCTTCTGAAGCTTCTGCCCTCATCGTAGCCCCTGTCACCACCGTCACGGCCACCTCTGAAACTTCTGTCACGGTCACCGTAACCACCACGGCCACCTCTGAAACCTCTGTCGCGATCACCGTAGCCACCACGACCACCTCTGAAACCTCTGTCACCGAAACGGTCGTATCTGTCCCCGTAACCACCACGGCCACCACGGAAGCCACCACGGCCACCTCTGAAACCACCACGACGGCTACCACCTCTCAATGGTGGTGGGTTTGGGTCCTTCTCCAAGACGATCGGGTTGCCTCTGAAATCCAAACCGTTCAACTCATCCAAGGCCTTGTTCAATTCATCCTCCGTAGCAAAGTCCAAGACACCGGTACCGTTGTTCTCTCTTTGGAAAACATTGGCGTAAGTCACTTCGAAACCCTTTTGACCGGCAAAGTCCTTCAAATCTTGCCATTCAGCGCCTTCTGGCATGTTGGAGACGAGGATTCTGAATCTTGGCTTTTGAGCCTTAGCGTACTCAAGAGAGATTGGAATCTCACCGAATGGCTTCTGGTGCAAGTCAGCGATGGCTTGTCTAGCCAACTCGGGGGTAGAGTACTCAACAAAGGCGTAACCTCTAGAGATAACAAGCTCAGAGATCTCACCGATTGGAGAGAAGAAACTTCTCAATTCTTCTTCGGTAACTGCGATAATGTGTTAGTACTCGTTCATAGACACCAGGATTAAGTGAATCGTAGATTTGTGTGCAGATGGGAATGGGAATAATTCTGTTCTGAGAACACTGCCCTTCCATTGTGTATACAAACAAACACAAGGGGGGGAGGGTAGGCAGTTTCCACGTGCCGTCCACACACTGATTCCTGACTGTTAAAAAGCGACAGAAAAGAACATACCATCAGATGGGAGTGGTCTGACAAAGAGTCTGACGTCGGAAAGGTCTTCAGACATAGCTTAGATTTGTGTGGTTGTAAGGTAGTCCTGAGCTGGGTGGCGTTCCAAAGATTTCTCAAGCGGAAGAAGTTTTTTCTTTCTGAGCGAAGTGGCCTGTACCGATAATTCGCGAAGTCGTTTTACGTGTGGTCCCGTACAGGAAAATTCGAAATATCACGTGAATTTGGCACAATTTCTCACCAGCCACAATAGTGATTTCAATGAATGGGGGAACTCCTTCAAAATTAAATGCGCCTCCTCCTTTCTGCGTGGATGGTATTTGTTGCTAAAGTGGCTGAGGTTTTCTTTTGTCCCACGGTGATAATTAAATCTGGGTTTTATTCGTGTTTCTGTTCGGTTGGACTATACTCTCCGTTGTGCGCTCTTAATACCTCACACAAACACAAGAGATGCTTCTGAGTAAACAGGCAACAAAGTCAACTTCAAGATTTGCTACTCACGTGAGACTTATCTCCAAATCTTCTTCGAAGAAAGCCGTATCGGGATATACACGAGCACATGCTCCATCATCAAACCCTGCATTATCGTTCCCATGTCTCGATAAGTTACAAGAGAAGACAGATCTTTTATCAACTCCTTTTGATGACTCTGATTTGAAGACAAACGAACTACTAGAACCAGTATATTCGCGGGTGCAGTCTGGTTTTAAAGTTTTTAGAAGTTCTGACCCTTTATTCCTTGACTATGGGGGGGTTTTACCTGAGTTTGAAGTTGCTTATGAACATTGGGGTACATTGAACGAGGATAGGTCTAATGCTATCTTGTTACATACAGGTTTATCGGCTTCATCCCATGCCAAAGCACAAAGTGAAAACAAAAAACCTGGATGGTGGGAAAACTTCATAGGCCCTGGTAAGCCGCTTGATACCAATAAGTTCTTCATCGTGTGTGCAAATGTCATCGGTGGTTGTTACGGCTCCACTGGCCCCTCTTCTATTGATCCTGCTAACGGAGAAAGATATGCAACAAGCTTTCCTATCCTCAGTATTTCAGATATGGTGCGTGCTCAGGAACGTCTGATGCGTCAACAGTTTGGTGTCCGAAAGCTATATGCTTCTGTGGGCTCCTCTATGGGAGGTATGCAGTCATTAGCATTTGCCAGTGAGTTCCCAGACCGCGTTGATCGTGTTGTCTCCATTTCAGGTTGCGCAAGATCGCATCCGTACTCTATTGCCATGCGTCATACACAGAGACAGGTTCTTATGGCGGACCCAAATTGGAAACGAGGCTATTACTACGACTCAGTACCACCGCATGTTGGGATGAAACTAGCGAGAGAGATTGCCACAGTTACCTATAGATCAGGTCCCGAATGGGAAATCAGATTCGGCAGAGAAAGAGCTACTCCTTACACGAGCCCTGCTCTATGTCCCGATTTCTTAGTTGAAACATACTTGGATCATCAGGGGAACAAATTCTCTCTTGAATATGATCCAAACTCTCTTCTGTACGTCTCTAAAGCAATGGATCTCTTTGACCTAGGCCTCGGTAATAGATCACTGGCTAAGCAGATGAGACTAACTACGGAATCTGACTATCAAAGAGGTATTTATGACTCTTTTAAGGCTTCAGAGGTTTGTCTTGCTCCACCAAAGGATGTCAAGACTATCAAGAGACGTACAAGAACACAAGAACAGGAAAGCGAAGACCTACTGAAGGGTATGAGTCCAATCTCTGATAAAAAAGTTCTTGTTATTGGCGTGAAATCCGATATCTTGTTCCCACATTGGCAACAACAAGAGATTGCTGATATGTTGAGAGAAGGCAACGTGAGATTCCATGGTGGTGATGGCTCAAACATCCAACACGTTGAACTTAGTGAGGAGACTAGTATGTATGGACACGATACTTTCCTTTTGGATCTTGAGCATGTGGGAGGTCCAATTAAGGAATTTCTATGAACGAATTGGGACAAGGGGCATATACTTGAATGCATTTTTTTGGTAGTTTTATATACAAGAACCTGGATCGAATGTTGATCAGGCAGAAGTTCTATCCAAAGCTCTCTTCATAGCCCTCAACTCCTTGACAGATTTGTTCTTTAAGATCTTCTTCTCTTTACGCTTTTGCTTACGCTCCTCCTCTTGCACACTCTTGGACTCTCTGATCAAGATACGGTCACCGTACATCTTAAACTTCTGCATATATCTTCTGTCCATGTTGAACTCCATGTGGACAATGTGATCAGTCAATCCGAGTTTGTTGATAGCCCAGTAGTATCTCTCGGGTTGATCTCTCTTCAAGTATCTGAGAACTCTTTGTCTCTTCTGAACAAGCATTCTCAAAAGTCTAACGTTTTGAAGATCCTTCTTGTTCTCTTGGCAGTGCTTGTAGAGATGGTGGATTCTCACTGTTGCAACGGCGGCCTGCACTTCAGAAGATCCTGTGTCACCTTCGAATCTTTGAAATTCTCTCTTTGCAAAATCAACTTTGAAATTGAGGATTTCAGCGTCGGATCTGTTCTTCATACTCAAAATACGCATAACAGCCTCTCTTTGTTTCTCTGTAGCTTCCCCCAACGTGACACTTGCATATGTGTCGTTAACAGATGCCTGCTGAGCACCATATAGAAGCTTCTCAACTTCAGTCAACTTGTAACCTTTCCCTAGCACATTTGGCTCTCTAACCTCGGCTTCCAATCTGTTCAAGAAAGGGTTGTTCGGATGACCAAGCACTGGATCAACGTTGGAATTCTTCTCAGAGATATACTTCTGTCTCAAGAGATTCACTTCTTTTCTCTCTGTAGCTCTAATCTTGAGGATAGACTTCTTCACAAAAGCGACAGGTGAAGAGCTGAAACACCGAACACTTTGAGCCGGACCCAGCACTCTTGAAAGAGAACTTCTCATAAGCATTTTGCCTCCAGGATCGTGTGCAGACGGAACTAATCGTCTTTCGAACGTTGTCAATGTTCATCAACTCGAGAACGCTGAAAAAGTTGGCTTCGCGATTGTGCGCTCATACCAGAAACTTTATGGGGCCGGGTAACTACAGAGCATGCAGATTAAATAATAGTGGACCTATTAGATGAAACAGAACTCTTTCCCTGTTTGGTATGATGGGGAGCACATAATAACCAATTGAGAAGATGCAGATTGGTACAATGAGTATATGGTTCTTTTGTCAAACTTCTCACCTTTGGAACGTACCATTGAGGCAACAACATTCTTTGATCTGTCACCTCTATATCCTTCTATAGTTGAAATTATAGGCATTCGGTCAAGTTTATCATTAGCGACCATCTCCAGAAGAGCTCTTTGGCTCTCAAAGGGAGTCAAAAGAGCCACCGATTCAGAGCTAAAGTGGTCCTTGATATATTCAATGCAGGATTCACACTCTTTCAAGTTCTGAAAGAATCCAGCCTGTGGCTCAGTTTCTTCACCTTCAACAGGCACAACCTTCACATTGAAGTCATCTCTACCAAATAAAGTATCTAATGTAATGACTTTGATGCCATCCTTGAGGAATATCTGGAACAGACTTATCGATAGCCCTGACACAGCACCAAGCTCTTTGTTCCTCACAGACGGTCCAAGGTCCAGGTCATCACCTATCATCACTATCCTTGAAGGTTTGATCTTTGGTCCCAGAAGTAATGGATGAAGTGTCTCAAAAATGTTCAACTGACCAGCTTCTGCAAACAAAACGGAGTCGTACTGTAATTGGGCTTTCTTCAACAACGGAATTTGGACTTGCAAGGACTCGCTGGTCACCCCAATCACCCGGGCTTGGGTAGATAGAAGGTACTCAGCTCTTGCCTTCGGTGACTCCAAGAAACGCAAAGGTCCAAGGCGGTCTATCTGATCAAACAGTAGGGATATGCAACTGAAGTGATCAAGCACAGATTTCAGATTCTCTGAAAATGACAAAGATTCATCAAGAGAACACTGATCAAAGGACTTGAAAGGATATCCCTCCATTATAGACTGATTTGATGCATCCCTCTTTACCTTGCCCAAAAATGCTTTCCACAATGGATCGATGTGATATCTGTAAAATTTCTCCGCAGACAGGGCATCGTTACCATGAGCACCCTCAATTTCCAGCGCGGAGGCCAACGAATCAACTATCCCCAGAAGTTCATGAAGTTTTGAAACGCCAGCATCAGCCTTGTCCTTCTGATCTTCCTCGTTGGCAAGGTTGAAGACTGACTCTGTCGTTATACCATAAGCCACGATTTTATCCATTATGGCATTCAATGATGATATATTTTTGGTAACAATCAGTGTACGACCATGAGGATAATTCTTAATGTTGTTAATGGCAATCAGCGAGGCAAGTGTCTTCTTTCCAGTAAAACCAGGTCCATTGACGACTGTGAGTCCCTCCAAAGATGAGCTTATAAGTACCCTGATCTGTTGGGCAGTGAGATCAACAAGAGGTGATGCTCTAGACTCCTTGAGCGTCGCAGTTTTGCCAGATATTTCAACATCGCAATAGAGGCGTTGCTGCTCTAACTCATCATTGGGAAATTTCCTCTTCTTGGTTTCTTTGTATGCCATTGTTTCAAAATCTGACAATGCACTTTCTAATCTCTCTTTTCTCAGTCCACAGAGAGAGATGGAAGACTTATTTTCCAATCTTTCGAAACCGCCTGCATTGACATCTCCATATCCGAGAACAACCTCTTGAAACCAGTCTCGAAGTAGTTCATCATTACCATCAATTACTGATGCAATAGATTCAAGTGGTTTGGTGAAAGATTTCAGACATTGTGGAAGTTTAATGAGAAGGTTGAAGTCTTGGAACATATCAGGATCCTCTTGGTCTTCTGAATCTAAAACAGCTGTTATGCGAAATGACTTACTCGAGTTAGATGTCTTTACGGAACCGTTGTTGTTTGAAGATCTTTCTATCCTCGCAGAGCGAACCATGGTGACCCCTTGAGCACTCATCAAATCCTTAGCATCAGAATTTTTCGGTCCTATCTTTGCAAAAAGTAGAATATCATCTTTCTGAAGATCATTCCATTCTGTAATCTGTTCTGTATTTGCGTTCCCGAGATCAACGGAGATGGTGGCTTCGATGGATATTGAAGATTCTGTTTTCGATGAGACGATAGATCTGCTTTCAAGTTCATACTTCCCTAGCTTGATTGCATGACGACTAGCTCCATTCAACCTTGATTGGGCGGAGGTTTTCTTGAACCTCGCAGCTGTTCTACTGATATGAACCAAGATCTCTCTGTAAGAATCAGTTCGTAGGTCCCAGTATGTGCGTATGAGAAGATCAGATAACGACAGAAATTGTGGCCCAAGCTTTGGCAACGACCAAATTGACAATCGGAATGCTTCACGCAAAGATTCGTCCTTTGGGAGTACGTCAAGTTCTGCAAGGATCTGAGGTGGGTCTAGCGGTGATTGCAGGAAGTTATACAATGCTTCCATCTTTTGCATGTCCGTCTCCAAGAATCTTTTGGATATCTCCATTTCTTGGAGAAGTTCGTCAATATCCTCAGAGGTCAATTTTGAAAGTAGCTCTGTCAATCTTCTCAAATCCATATCCACAAACGATTCCGTTAGGATCGCATCACCTATTTCAGCTTTGTACTTGACGAATACTACTGACTGAAATCTTGAGAGATTATCTTGGTGTTTTTGACTCAACTGCTGAGCATCAACCATCTCACCTGTGGACTCGTCGACAGGGAACTTCAAGTAGTAATCCAAAAGATTTATGGAGGCATCGATGTTCACCATCGCTTTCTTTGCTCTCAGTAGCTGTAATACATTAGATTGATGGATGACAAGTTTCAAAAATCTTCTTGTAGGCAGTTGTGATAGAGTTAAACATAGAAGTTCAATGATCCCAGTAATTAATGCAAAGTTGTCTTCATCAATATTGGTCAGAAGGATGACGTAGCAACAGAGAGAGTCTATGAATCCCGTAAGAATAGTATGAACAACTTGCTCCTTCTTCGTCATGTTATATTGTCTCTCCTTGGCACCTTCATAAATTGATTCCAACCCTAATCTCCTCAATGGCATAAACTGTAGAGATTTCCATGATGCTATTGAGAAGATAGGAGCCATTGTCGCTCTAATATTATCATCGCGAAGAGAGAATATGAGTGAACTAAGGCCTTTGATAGCGATAACTTTTTGAGAATTTGAATACTGTGCACTTCCAAACATTTGAATTAATCGAAGGACGAGTGCTTGTAGTCTTTCAGGGTCATCAATCTTAAGCAATTTTCCAGATGAATAAATATAAGCGGTAGAATACACTGCAAATAACACAACAAGATTATCTGTGACATTTTCACTGACATTAGGCCATATGAACTCCCCAAAAAATGCCTGAGAACTTAGCAATGGACATTTGATGACATCTTCGACCTGGGATCTCAAGATTAGATCCACCAACTTCTGCGCAACGTTCGGTGAATACTTCACAAAAGAGGAGCTTTTGGAGAGCAGTAGTTTTTCTACTCTCTCATTCAAGGACATTGAAAAATCAGCAACTTGCTTAATGGACAGAAGAAGGGAAGGGTTTTTGTATGAAGCTCTCCCAAAAGTAAACAAAAATTGATTTCCGGGACTATCACATGATAGGTCACATGATAATTTCCTCGGAAATTACCCTTTCGGTACACTGGAAAATTTTCTATGGCGCTGGTCCTTGGTAGTGAAAAAAAAAAGCAAAAGCTCATCTCTTTGGAAAAGTGTAAGAAGAGTTTTGATATATTAACTACGTCTTTGTTCGAAACACATTCTACACAATAATGAACAGAGGTGGTAACAGAGGCGGCTTCCGTGGTGGCCGTGGTGGCCGTGGTGGCTTCGGTAGACCAGCTGCTCCACAAGGTCCTCCAGACTCAGTGCTTGAGATGGGTGCCTTCGTGCATTCGGTCGAAGGTGATATTTTCTGTCGTTCTATCAACACCAAAATCCCATATTTCAATGCCCCAATATATCTCGAGAACAAGACCCAAGTTGGTAAGATTGACGAGATTCTTGGTCCATTGAATGAAGTTTTCTTCACCATTAAGCCGAGCGAAGGTGTTCAGGCTGATTCTTTCAAGGAGGGTGACAAGTTCTACATCGCCCCAGATAAGCTCCTGCCTATCGAGAGATTCTTGCCAAAACCAAAGGTTGCTGGGCCTCAACCTCCAAAGAGAAAGAGTTCTGGTCGTGGTGCTCGTGGTGGATTCGGTGCTCGTGGTGGTGCCCGTGGTGGATTTGGTGCTCGTGGTGGTGCTAGAGGAGGCTTTGGTGGTGCTAGAGGAGGTTCCAGAGGCGGCTTTGGTGGTGCTAGAGGAGGTTCCAGAGGTGGCTTTGGTGGTGCTAGAGGAGGTTCCAGAGGTGGTTTCGGTGGGCGCGGTGGTAGAGGTGGTCGTTTCTAAAGTCTTAGATTATGACTATAATTACGGCATCTTTTCTTGTATGTGCGAACTGGAATTGGTCGTCCATGCGTGTATAATAATATATCTCGGTTTTATGTACATTTTTAGTTCACCTTGAGTGGTTTCGTATGTGGAGGAAGACCACAGGCCTCAAAAATGGACCACCTCAAAGACGCAAATCCCCGTCTCTCCTTTTGTAGCTTGCTTACATCTGAGTTTGTAAATATCAACATTGGTTCTGATGGAAGATCAAGGATCCCACTTTCTTCTATATGTCTCTCAACTTTGTTTACTTTCTTCAACTTATCAAGCTTTGTGAAGACGACCTCAAACGGTACACCAGAATGTATCAACAGGTCGATGACGGTAAAGTCATCTTGACTGAAACCTTCCTCAGCACCTATGAGAAGATACACGCGACGTAGTTCTTTGCGTCTGTGTAAATATTCCATCACTTGCTTACCTTGTTCAGGTTTTCCTTTCGCACCATAACCTGGAGTATCCACTAACTTGAATCGGTTTCCAACGTTGAAGCAGTTCATCGTTTGAGTGAACCCTGCTCTTCTGGAAGCCCAAGCAAACTCTTGATTCTGCTTAAGATCCCTAGATGTCAATAAGGCATTCAACAGTGAGGATTTACCCACGTTACACTTACCTAAAAACATCACTTCTGGAAGGCCTATGCTCTTAGATCTAGGGCCTTTCTTCCTCTTTATCGGTTCAGCTTCACCCCCTAAATCATCTTCATCCTTAGCTTCCAACGATATTTCATCTTCTAGTCTCTCCCTTTCACCAGGTATCTGAAGAAATTGTGCTGAGGACCATTCTAATTTCACAAGAGCTGTTGTAAAGAAATGCGTCACACCAGCGACAATGGGTTGTGTTATAGGATCCCTTAATGGACTTCTGTATTTGCTGTTCAGGCTGTCTATGGCATTGCATTTGTCTTTCTTGGGTTGGATCTTCCTGTCTGGCTTCTTTGGCTCGTTGGGCTTCCCTTCTGCTTTCTGTTCTTGAACTTTCTTAATATGCAGCTGAATATTTCGTGCCAGCTCAGTCGGTGACTTCTGATGAAGATATCGCAGCTGTAGCTTTATGTGGGTTCTTGATATCATTACCGAGTCACCTTGTGCATGAACAGTTCATAGACAAAGCGAAGTGTAACTAAATTTCAGTTCAGGCCCTAACAGCTCATCGTCCGAATCAGGAAAGGTTTTCAGCCCGCGCACAATTTTTTTTCAGTTCGAGTAAGTACGAGGCGAAATCTTCAAGCACAACATGTTCCCAGGATTCACACGATTCACACTATTCACACGATTTACACAGCCTCCGATGAGCTTTGGTAGCTTTTCCAAGGCTCAGAATACTGAACTGTATCTGTTCTCTGGGATCATCGAGTCATATCTCGGTAAGAGAGCATCTCTCATAGCATCTGCCCTCATCAACTACGGGAGATTGAACATGAAGGAACTAGTTAAGAAAACAGGGCTACAAGCCGTAGTTGTGAAGAAGACCCTAGTCAGTCTGATCCAACTTAACTGCATTTGTATATGGGAAGAAAAGAACCACAGATCTGAAACGACATATTACTACTTCAGGGAAGAAGGTGCACTTGTGATGCTCTACGCTGGTGAAATTATGGCTCATATCGATGAAGTCTATCATAGTGATTCGTTGAATCAAATTATTCAGAATTTCCTAAGTCTTGGAAACTTGACAGTATCCGACTATTTGACCTCGTTTGGCTCCCAAGATGCAGAAACTACTGATTCTTTGGAGAAAAACTTCATCACGCTGGTGCAAGACAGGTTTTTGGTGCCAGTTCAAAAGATCCATTTCAATCCATTAAAAGACCTATGGTTGAAGACGTACAAGACTGCATATCTCAGGGTCCCAAGTGGGGCTTCTGTTTCAGAGTTGAAGCGTACTGCGGAGGCTAAAGCAATTGCTAAGCTTGACTTCTTGAATCTGTTGAATATTGAGCCAGAGTCCTTATATGTGAAAGATAAGTCTACTTCTTTAATGAAGGTGAACCCGAACATCTCTTTTACGTTCAACTTCAAGAGATTCTTGAAATCGAAGAGAAGTGTTCAATTGACTCAACTGTGTTCTCACAGAGTTGGTAAGGTTACATCCAAAATTTATCGCAGAGCTCTACTGTTCACGGAGAAAAATTCTCCAGAAGTTGTGGACCCACTAAAGCAAATCGGACTAACGCATGAAGAGATATTAAGTACACAGGAGTATGAGCCAAAGACAACAAACATGTTTTCCGCAAAAGATGTCATGAGAGGTCTCGATGTTTCGCTCAAAGACACAATTCTTGCTGGTCCCGCCAAACGTAAATCTACTACAAGCTCCAAGATCAACCATAAGCGTGTGAAACTCGAAGATGGCTCTTATAGTATTCCAGATGTTGATGTGGATGACAATGACGCCGATGACGATGAAGATGACGATGAAGATATGGGCGGCTTCATGAATGATGGCGGCGATCTCACCACTGTGGATCAACATTTGAAGATACTTGCGAACTCTGCTATTCCGTTCTTGAAGAAATTCAAAAATGGTATGTACTATGTCCCATATCCAGAGCTCATGGTTCATTTGAAAAGAGTTGCATCAGATTCGATTGTCTCTTCCACATTAGGTGCTCCTTCGGCCCGTATCTTAAGATGTATTCGAAGTAACAGATTAGCTTCTGAAAAGCTTATAAGTTCCACTGCGCTTCTGAGAGAAAAAGATGCACGCTCTTTAACGTCGACGCTGGTGAAGCATAACCTTTTACAGATCCAAGAAGTCCCAAAATCCGCAGATAGAGCTGCATCTAAGTCGGTTTTCTTGTTTCGTGTCACAGACAAACATAGTAATGACACCATGAAAACCAACTTATGTTGGAACATGGGTCAAATTCTTGAAAAGATAGCATTGCTAAGGCTGGAAAATTCTGCGCTGATATCCAAGATCAACAGAGATGATGTTAAGGGTAAAGAGTTGGAGTATTTATTACCTAGTGAGTTGACACAGCTAAAGCAAATGAACGAGAAAGAGTTGATGTTGAGTACAAAGCTTCACAGGTTGATTTCGATGTGGGAAGTGTTCAAATTTTACTGAATTAGAGTATCTAAGAAAGGGAATAAAAGCACATTCAACGGTATCAGGTCTTGTATTGTACCAGTATTTTTGTCATTTCCGGGACAAGTTTACCGGAATTCCCAATACGGAAATACGTAAACACACCAGATAATTTACTTCTTCTTTACATTTCCAGAGATATACCGAGAAAGCACAGCAAAGGTTTATAGATCTGCTATAAGACATGGTGGATACCGAAGAGCGGGGACCTCAACAAGGTACCAAATTCAAGCAGCTGCCTGCTCAGGAGATTGAAAAGATTCGTGATGCGTTTCAACTGATTGACCAGGACAACAATGGATCCATTTCTTCCACGGATCTAAAGAAAACTTTCCAGTCGATAGCTCAAGAGAAGAGTGAGAAGGAGATTGAAAAAATGCTCGTGACTGGTGATCTGGGGTTCCCAGCTTTTCTCTCGCTCATATCAAACGAATTGAGTCAACTTCCAGATAAGTCTGAGATTCTACGTGCACTTCAAATATTCTCACAAGATACCCTGATTGATTCTAATGATCTTCGAAATGCTTTAATAGATGCTGGAATGGTTAAAGACGAGATAAATCCCGTTTTGGAGGCCTTTGAAACTGAGAGAATGAATGGTAATAAAATATTCCAAGGACGAGGTTTCTTAGATTATCTATCAAACTAATGAATGCTACACGATATAATATATAACCGAGTGAACTGTATGGTAAAGGTGTATGATAATAATAGTGTGCTCAGACCTACAAGAAGCCATCTGATCATGCTCTTTTTTCGTTCAATTTTATATGTTCTGGTTCTTCAGTGCCATAAGAACAGGCACACACATCACGTCACGCACCAATAAGACTTCTATTTTACATAACATTAACCTATCTTAACTCCCCTCTCCATCCTATCTGTATTCATTATGCCCATTCCACCCCACTCATTAGACATCAATATCCACGATAAGCTCATCACAGCCCCAATCTTCATAACTGCCATCTGGAAGGTATCTTCTAATAACAAGAGGGATCTTATTTTGAGAAAGCTCCTTCATGGCGATTTGAAGAGGATCAGTCTCACCTTCAAGATCGACCAATACTGGAGCGTTCATGGAGATTTGAAGTGCTCTTGTACCCAATATTCTGGCTCTTTCATATTTAGTCATGTACGGCGTCGTGGTTCTCTTTTCTTTTGGGATGGCAAGCTCCTTAGCGGTCTTTCTTTTCTGTTGCTCCTGCGTGAACTCCTCGGCTGGGCCAGTCCCACCGTTAACAATCACTCTACCGTCCTCGGCAACCTCCTCAACTGGGGCCAAGTCCTCATAGTCGGAGTTATACTCCTGGTCAAAGTCCTCGAAATTCTCGTTGCCATCGTTGAAAGCATCTTCGCCGTAGTCAGACATTGTGCTTCTGTTACTACTACTTCTTCTTCCTCTTCTCCTTCCTGTCTTTCATCTTTTTTTGCTTCTTAATGTTGATGTTTCCCTTCGGGGCTTTTAAAACTTTTTCAATTACGTAATCCGCTTATGTCAGAGGTACTGAATTTTTGCTTCTCTCTTGAATGGCTTACCCATTGTATCTCTTAGACTGGTTGGCCCTTTAATTGATTGAGGCTGCTGCCTGATAGAATGAGCCATACACCATCGTCAAGAGGAAGAGATTCCATGGAGATTACGCCGACGTCTGCGGGGTCTTCAAGATCGTCATCGCAGTCCTCGAGGCCGAAGATATACAGATGTGATTATGAAGGTTGTGATAAGCTATATTCAAGGCCAAGTCTGTTAACACAGCACCAGAGATCCCACACTGACTCAAGGCCGTTTCAGTGTTCCATGTGTCAGAGCGCCTTTTTCAGGGAGTCCCACTTGAAAAGGCATATGCTATCACACACGGATGAAAAGCCCTTTAAATGTTCCGTATGTGGGAAAGGAGTCAATACAAAGCAACATTTAAAACGTCATGAGATCACGCATACCAAATCTTTCAAGTGTGACCAAGAAGGATGTGAAGAGTCATTTTATAAGCATCAACAGCTCAGACATCACATTCAAGCTGTTCATTTGAAGTCACTAACATGCAAAGAGTGTGGAAAAACGTTCCCAAGACCTTATAGATTGGCAAACCATATGACAAAGTATCATGGCGCTTCGCCAGCTTACCAATGTGATTATCCAGGATGCTTGAAGAATCTCAAGACCTGGTCAGCGCTACAGCTACATATGAAGACAGACCATCCAAAACTCGAGTGTAGCCACTGTGGTAAAGGTTGTGTTGGCCAAGAGGGTTTGAGAATGCATATGCTTGTGCATGATAGTGAAAAGTCACATAAGAGATGGAAGTGTACTGAATGCCCTCAAGATTTCGCAAAGAAGGAGGAGTTGTTGAATCATTGTGATGACATCCATAAGTTCATACCCAATGGTGTGAAGAGTCAACTCTCGAAGATTGAGACAATTAAGGTCGATGGTACAAGTTTTGAGCGAACAAGAATTTTAAGCACGGAGAAAGTGCAAAGTCTATTGTTAAAAGAATCTGCTCTTGACATTCTCTTATCATCTGTCAAATTGCCATCTGACTTACTGCCTTGTTCTCACCAACATTGCACACGTACGTTCAAGAGAGATTTTGATCTCACGAGGCACTTGCAATGGCACGAGAAGAAAAGAGAGTTGTATGCTGCAAAGGGCTTGCTAATGGTGGCCAGTGGTGACCAAAGCCCAAATGATGACAATGTACATGATATACGACTGGATAATGAATAAATGGTTTCTGATAAGATCAGTAGAAGTGGTGAGTAAGTACAGATTACTTTATCCACTAGAACAGCTTATTCTGTTTCTTCAGTATCTATCTAGAGCACATCAACCACGTCAACAACTACTGAACAAGATATTACTCACAGCATAATGCCACGGTGACAGTCTCATTAGTGAACCATTATTGGTCATAAATTCACTGCTTTCGATGTTAGCCACAAGCTTTCTAAGAATTTCAACCTTCAGTTTTCGTAATCTATCTAATTTTGTAGACCAGCTTGTACCTCATCAATCTTGTAAATCAGGTCATCGACAACTTGTTGATCTTCTTCTGGTCGATCTTATCCATCTCCTCGTTGATCGTGTCATTAAAGTCATTGAGAATCCCACCGAAAGCCTACGTAAATGCTTACAGAATCATTAATAATGGGTTATTGACTTTCATTATCATCAGTTGTTCTTAAAACTTTCATCGCAGGCCCAATAACCTTTTCAATCGCCCCTGTGTTCAGCAATGCGTGTATGTGTATGCAGGCGAATGCGGTATCTGCTCCGCTTATTGTTGTGTTATTCTGCGCCCAAGGGAGGTTCTCAGGTTTGCTTCCATATGATCAGGTTTAACTTCCATTAAACTTTTAAAGAGGCCAATTCAAGGCTTATGGCACCTGTAATATTCTAGAATAAACCAAGATATCGTTATACCAAAATGTGAGACTTGAGATATACCAAAATGTTGCGAAAACCATAAAACGGCCTTCGGTAAATAGTTCAACTTGTTAAGTTATTAGATAATGGATGGCAGAGGGCTGCAGCCTTAAGCCTTCTATTGCTGGCTGGATGTGATTCGAAGTCAGAACTAAGTTAGGATTCTCAGCCTTAAGGTATCGTTTCTGGACTACCTTCGGACCATAGCACGTACATATCCCAATAAATTTTTGCTTGAGAGCAAGAGAAAATAGTCCAAAGTTCATGGTAAACATTGCACTGATACAAATGGTACTAATAGCTTATACTTATCAATGTTACATGTATCATAATTTGCGCGGTGCTTGGAGAACTACTGGATAGTAGATTACTCAGTGTATTCGGGATAACTGTAGTAGACGGAAAACAGTAAGGTTCTGACACTGCAACAAACCTCAACCTCATCGGTGCTGGAGTTTCTGAAAAGAGGAGAGACTAATAATTTAGAAGATCCAGAGGGCGATGTCTTGCAATTGGATGCGGATTATATATGAAAAGGGGCGTCTGAATGAAGAAACATTACTTCATTTTGTAAGATTCATATCACTCATAGTGAATAGCAATTCATCGTCCTCATCTTCTTCCGCCCGGTCCGCGACTGAATCAATCGAATTAGCATGAGTACGATGCATCTTTGCGTGTGTTTGTGATGCAGCAATTGTTGGGTTGGAAGGACCAACCGTGATGCTCTTGTTTGTTCTCTTAAAGATTGAGCCTGGCGAGAGTGAGCCGGCACGAGATATTGGAACACTCTTGTTATCGTTCAGGAGGAGGGATTCATTACTGCTATTAGCTTCAGATAACTTTGAAGGCATCAGTGGAACAGAGTAGTTGTAGTTTGATCTTGGCGAACCAGAGGGTAGCTTATTACGCCACAAAGAGTTCGATGGTGTACCCACTGGAGGAGGAGAATGAGATTTTGAGTAAAAACTGGCGGACATACTTTCGCTCAGGATGTCGTTACGACCTCGCATCATCTGGAACTTTCCTAGTGAGTCATGGACATTAGGTGAGTAGTGGAGCTGAAGGTCTGATTTGTTATCCAACATCTTAACAAAGTCATTGAGATTATCCCCATCCTCCGGCGACTGTTTGGTATCTGGGGTAGAAGGTTTTTCATAACTTGACGGTACACCTTTATCAACACTTGAGGATCTTCTTATACTCGAGCGACGGGCAATATTCCCAAATGATGATGAATATTTTGGAGTGCTTCCAGAAGAGCTTACAACCTCTTGGTTATTGAGGAAGGGGATCCCCATAGACCCTACCGAAGAGGTGACTGACTTCGGAACAGAGTTATTCTGAGCGCCAACAGATCCACTTCTTTGTATTTTTAATGCCTGCGTGATCGAAGCACCTGATTCATTTCGAGTGAGAGGAGATGAGCTCGGAGGAGGAGAAGCCTGGCCAGCCTTGAATGCTCTAAGAAGCGAAGTAGAAGTACTCTTTGACCTGTCGATATGAATGAAGTGACTAGATAATGTTTCCTCATTATCATTCAGCTGAAAATTGTAATGTCTCCGATATGAAACGGATATCTTCACAACACCCACATTTGTGATCACTGGTTTAACAACTTTTTGGACTAAATGACTCTCCGAATTCACAATAGACTTACTCAAACCGATCCTTCCCTTTGAAACAATAGGTCTGTTTCCATCCAGGATCCTCGTACCAATCTTGAGGGGCACTTTAGTCAATTTCACTTTGTTCAATCTCTTCATAAGCTTATACGATGGCAGCAGCCTGGCAACCACATAGAGGAACCTGAACGTGACAATAAGTTTCTTGTATAACAAGGGAAGATCTATATCACCAGTATCCGTACTCGCTGTATCAAGTTCGATCAGCCATCTTTCCATAACAATCTCTGACTTCTTTGTGTTAATATTCCATGATGCGCCTTGGTCATCTTTCAGCACAAGGGCTTGCTTTGGCGTCAGCGCACGGAGGTCTAAAAATGTCTCCACAACAAGAGGTGGAATGCTCGATGACACAGTGGTTTTCCATGGCTTCAGGTCTTCACGGGGAATGTCGTATGTATTGAGGTTGAACCACTTATTGATCTTTGCACCTGCATCCTTCGCCTCATCGTGGCGTGCCTGTGATATCACGTTAGCAGCCTTCAAGAAGACGTTCTGTACCACCTGTCCCACTTTGTCTTTCCTGTTACTGGACATCTCAAAGGAGCTGTGTCATGGGCTGGAAGCAATGATGAGGTTGTTTTGTTGCCCTGTGGTGTTGTTTTAAACTGGTTTTGTTAAACGAGGAGAGGCGCGTACGCGATGGGCAGTTATGTGAATGAAATTTCCTTATCGCTTTGCCCCTTTCCAGCAGGACCCCACAAAAAGAGTTGTTGAAGACTACGGTTGGACCGCTTTTAATCTGTATATAAATATAAAGTGCTAAATAGCTCTAAAATTACATGACATCATGTCTGAGCAACGCCCTTCCATATATCGAAATAGAGGTCCAACAAGCAACCAGTACTCCAGGCCTGAGAGGGTGAAGAATCATGACATAGATCACCGTCCTTGTTTGTGAGTTCAGTCAAGCCTGCCCATGGACTTTCTCTTATCCAGTTTCTATGATGCTTCAATCGAACAGTCAGTATTTGGTAGAGATCTGTTCTGGCCCTATTTCTGACCCCTTCTTCAGTGTTCTCGAGATGGAAATGGTGGAGAGCTCTGAGAAAATATCCCATACACCACACCCACTCCGGGCCCTGATGGTAGTTTCTGCCCTTGGAAGTCGCAAAATCATTTGAATCATCTGAGTTGATGTAGTAAGGTCTATAGTTCAGATCAGAAGGATCCAAAGTTCTCATCCCAAGTGGTCCTCTAATAACATCGTCTGCCAATCTCAATGCCTCAAGAGCTCTCCTTGGATCAAAAAGCTCTGGAGCCACAGTCATAGCAATAGCAAAGTTGGGCCTGAGTTGATAGTCTTCGTATGGTTTCCCTGATTTGTAAAGATCTTTGTATATTCCCCTTCTGTTCACTATTGATGGGTTCACGTCGAATTTGAAATCATCATTTGGATCCGAAGGAACGTAAAAGGCCCACTCAAATTTCCTCTGAATAAGATCCTGCCATGCTTTCAGGGAGATCGTCGAACCATCATTCCTGGTCACTTCTGTATACTTGAAAAGCCCGCGCTCGTTCAATTCAGTTACAAATCTCAAACAACTCTTTAGCAATCCGTTTATCTCAATAGCAGCACCATCTCTAGGTGTTCCTGGGATTCCCTTGTTATGTGCCTTCTCACTCTCACCCATCTTATCCATCCAAGTACCACAGTTAAATTGTGAGCCACCATGAACAAGACCAGTTTCCCAGTCAACATGGACCTCAACGTTGAAGCCTTCATCTTTCATTTGACTATCGAGACGAGGTCCAGCATTAGCTTCACGGTATTTGATACCTTTAGCATGACGACTCAGGATTTCGTAGATTATGTCCTCAATGGAAGTCTCATAACTGAAAGCTTCTGGATCGTCAAAGGCAATATATCTATCATCTAATGGGAATCTTCTCTTCACTTTAGCTTTCAAAATGTCTTCACCACTTGGAACAATCGTGATATAGTCTTGAATACACTGAACGAAGAACCAAGCAGCATCTCTAGCATTAAAACGTGGGTTACGTCCAGCATCAAGTAAGTTTGGAATCAAACCGTGCTTCAAAGTTGCAGCGAAATTCAGGATATGGTTCTTTGCATCTTCAAATCTTCCTGTGGCAAGCAACAGGCCTCTAGCTGAAATGAAGACATCCCTACCCCAGCATCTCATGTAATCATAGCTAAAATGAGGAAGGCCGGCTGCCATTGATGGTATAGTTCTGAATGGCGATAACGATGTGGAACGCATATTTCCAACCATCTGTATTGAAGTCAGAGCCAACCGTTGAGCAAACAAGTTACCGTTCTGGATTTCAACTGAAAGGAATCCAAGAGACTTCAGTCTGAGAGCTTCATAAGCGACACCAATCACCAAGGCAAAATATCTTGGTACTAAGAAAAATGGAACCTCCTTAATTCTATCCAGTCTAGTCTTGAGCCAAGAGCGGAACTCATCGATACCATCACCATCTGTATACTTGTTTAGACGGTCGGTGACATAATCTAAGGCCCATAATCCGGTACGTAGGTGATTAGCTATTGGATGAGCTAAATCGTTGTTGGAAATGACATCTCTAAGCACTGAGATCCACCCTTGCAAACCAGCATAGACCAAGCGACCATGGCCGGGGATGTTATAGACACCATCTTTTCCTGCACTTGCATCGCGTTCTTCTGACTCGCACTTGTACAGCAGAGCATTCAGATCGCTCAGAGAAATATCCTTCGTGGAATCAATGGCACCAGTACGCAAGAAATCATCCAAATCACTATCAACGTTATTGAACTGGGTTCTTAAGATCGCGATAGAGCCCTGAGGGAAGTCATCTGGAAGGCGGATTCTAGTATCACCATTAATATGCTCGACTTGTAAAGGTTCAAGGTCTCGCACTGCGACAGGTACTCCGGTGATCTTTTCGTTGTCGCGTTTTGGATCGCCGGTCTTCTGCAATGAATAGGCAAATTCGAATTTGGCTGTGGTGCCTTTCAGAACCACAGGGGCCAACCATTGGTCCTGGTCTTGATAAAATTTGGATCTGGCGATCAAAAACCAACCTTCGCCTGTCTTGGAATTGACCCTTTGAAGTGTGATGTACTGGCCTTCGTGATGGACATGCATCTCATGATCCTCCGCAACGAAACTTGAATCAGAGATAGACTTTCTTATCTCGTAAAGTTTGGCCTTAACATCGCCGATACCATTGCCAAACGTGTAGGTTCTATCTTCATTGACAACATCGAGCAAATGCGGATAGCATTCATCGTACCCAAACACAGATCCAACAGCAGTAGAACATAGAGAAACGAGGGCCGCATTTGGTAGAGTATCTTCCACGGTCCTCTTGTCGAATGGTGTTTCATTATCATGCGTACAATCCATAAAAAGAGCGTGCGTTTTAGCGGACTCCAAGATACGAGGGATCTGAATTTCTGACAGTGAGGTGTTGATAGGCGAATTGGTGTTATCAGCTGGATAAGCGTAGTCGTCTAGAGGCAGAGGTTGGAACGAACCTATCGGAGCGCCTGCATGTCTATGAACCAATCTAGACAGCTCTTCAACGGACCAAGCTTGCATTGCTTCTCTAATCAAGGAAGTAATTCCCAATCTTTCAACGAAGAGATTATCAACTTCCTCAGAACCGGTAAACAGCTCAGCAACAATGTATATGTGGGGATTAACACGTCTAGCAATATCTAGGAAGTGCTCACCGACATGCAATGGAGTCGAATGACAGTTGTCGATACGGAATCCATTGAAAATCTTCGCGTTTATCTTGATGTAATCTGTCATCCTTGACCAGAGATATGGGGAGTCCGCTGATTTGTCACCATAGCGTAATTTGACACAGTCTCCCCAGATGATCACTTCACGTAAGAGATAACATCTGGCATTTTCAGACGCAAAGTCAACAAGTGGGTCACCGTTCCAGATCCATCCGTTATTTGCGAGCTGGTAATCTTTGCCATCTGTCCCAACAAAACGAGTGAAGTACGGCTCTGTCAATGGGCTCTTCTTTGTGATTTTTCCCAATCTTGGACCATGTTCGTCGATTCTCAGATACTTGATTCTATTGAATAATTGCTCTAATATGATCTCCACATCACTGTCATACTCTTTGTACAAAGGCAGGTTTATCTCATTCAAAATCTCTCTAGCATGCGGTTCAATTTCGTCAAATGGTTGGTTGTCATAAATCGAGTTCAAAACGGACGCAAAAGCCTGAGGGTCCACCTTACTTTCGTATCGATCTCTCAGAGTGAAAAAGCCTGCAATTTGAGCGACAAACTCTCCAAGTTTCACAGGTGAACCTTTTATTTCATCTGGGACCTCGATCTTTTTCAAGCTGTCTGTTGTTGAAGTAGAGCTCCACGTCTTCTTCACTTCCTCAATAGTGGTATCGACATTCACCACGTAGAACTCCCAAAGCTTCAGGTCAGATATAACATGTGTTTTGATCCCTTCCATGACGCTGAGCAAATCTTCGATAGTGTCAAGGTTCACAGGATAGCCAAGAAATTCCAAACTGTCACTGAATTTCAGCAACATGCCGTCAAGCTCAATAGCAGAGGCCAAGTGCGGAGCTGTGATCCTGTTATAACCGGCCTCTGGGTGCTCTCTCAACCAGTCGGAGTTATTTGCGGTGTGGTTCAGCACAACGTCGGTGATCGATAGCAAGCCGTGCTCAGTGTGCAACTGTGACACAAACTGTGCGACATCCTGTTCATCCTTGAACAGACTAGAGTCAAATTGGAGCTGATCATGAATGGAATACGGAGAGTTGGACTCGCCGCGCTGTTGCAGAGGTGTGAAATGTACCATGTTGTACCCCTTTCTCTTAACTTCACTAAACACCGCTTCCCAGTGGTCTCTTGGGCCCAGCCATTTCGACACTATGGATTCAAGCGCTATGGAGTTCAAGGGCAAGAACGAATCGCGAATGTATAGCGAAGGAGGAACAACGAAGTACGACTTTCTTGTGGTCTTGATCTTCCCGTCGTCCCCGGTAAAAGATGCGTAGTAGCTATAGCACCCTGGCTGATAAACTTTGAGATCTATTTCGATATCTGAAGTGAACGTATTTGGGATCACCCTCTTGAAGAATTTGTCTCTCTGAAACTCTGTAGAGGAATCTGGCGGCATGTTGATCCATATGATACCATCTCTGGCGATCGGGCAAGCCGCTGGTAAGAATAAGATCAGGTTGAACAGACAATCACCCTTCTGGTAATCCTTCGGTAAGGGGAGAGAAGGCAAGAACTTGACACCATTCTGCGACGGGTCGCCGTTCCCATCTACTTTCAGTAGAAGACTGGTCATCTGGCGGTCGCTGTTGCAAGCTGCTGTTCGTGTTGTAAGCTGTTGCACGCTATTGGACGCTGTTGTTCTGCTTGTGAGGTGGCCCTGTCAAAGGGGATAATTCAGAGGCAGCCGCAGCCGGAGAGCCCCAGTGGTGTGTGCGATATGTGTGGTCCCTGACAATTAACTATCACTCATTCACGCACCATCATCACGCACACCGTCGGACACACACATCAGCAGACTAAGGTCTACCAGGGCTGGCCTTCTGGTCCTATAGGGCCTGGGCTATAGCCTATTTGACATTTATATTTGACATTTATATCTGATATTTATTACTCGTATCTATAGAGTATATTCCATTTCATTGAGAAGAGCCAGCTACTACTACACTACACGTAGAATTTTAGCATTGGGCTGTTAGTGTGGGTACATCAGTTACTAAAACTAACAACTAAACAAAAAAAAGCAAGCTCGGTCAGAAGTACAAGAGCAACACACCAAAGATATAGAGAGCAGTAACAATCAGCAAGAGTAAGACAGCAAGCAATGGTCCCGCGCCGTACTTGAAGATGTAGAGCTCCTTCAGCTGCTCGAGGTATTGGATCATCACTTTACTGGAGAGCTTAGACTCACCTTCGGTTCTCACACCAAAGGAGTACGCAACCTCACCGATCGGGGAGTCAGATGGCAATGGCAGCTTGGCCAATAGTTCAAGCGCGATCTTAAAGCCCTGGGTGTTGATGTTCTTAGCGCCGGTCAAATACTTCTTTTGTAGACCAAAGAATCCACTCATTGGATCTGAAGCAGGAGTCAACGGTCTGGCAAGCAGTCTGGCACCAGAGGAGATGACACGACGGTACAACGGCCAGTCCTTATCAATACCGACACCCTCAGCGTATCTGGTTCCGATAACAAATGGGTACTTTCTCAGGGTGTTCAAGAAATCCGGCACGCTCTCTGGAGGATGCTGTAAGTCGGCATCCATACACAACAGGTACTCGCCTTTGCCCTCTTCGAAACCTTTGAGCACGGCGGAACTAAGCCCTCTCTCTGTTGTTCTCACGATGATTCTAACGTTGTAGCCCTCTTTCTTCAATTGGTCAACCTCTTCGACAGACCCATCTTGGGAGTTATCGTCAACAAAGATCAGCTCTGTGGTCTTGGACTCGGCGTTGCCCAGCGCCGCAAACAGCCTTGTGGTGAGCGGTCTGATGTTTAGCTTCTCGTGGTAAGCTGGCACAACAATGGAGTTTTCAATGGCCATTTTTTACAATTGTACTTTGTGCTTGTCTGCTTTTGCTTTTGCTTTTGCTTTTGCTTTGGTGGGTAAACCTCAGTGGGAATTGGAGTTGGAGTTGTGACGTAAGAGATGTCGCGTCCCGTAGGTGTGTGTGTGTGTGCGTATACACCTACGTGTGATGGTATGCTCACTTACTACAGCGTGTTTGCTCCTATGAGAAAACGACACACCAGTAAGAGCGGGCAGCGATTGCCGGGGGAGGAAGGTCAAAATGGGAGACGTGTCCTCTGTCAAAATTCAGCGTGTCAATTGTCTGTGTCTATGAAAAAAAAAGTATTTCCGAGGGCGATAAAGACATCACGTTTTATTTCACGTGACTCATAGCCCCGGAAGTGCGTGCGCCCAATCAGCGAAGGCGAATTTTCAATTTTTTTGGCCAGGTTCGCACACCGCCCGCGCCTTTTCGCTAGTTGGTTGAAGCCGCATTCGATCACTCTGGACGGGGAAAAAAAAAGGTCTTCGAAAACAAAATAAGAACCATATAGATACTCCCCTTCTCACATTTGCCTCCCCTACCCTTCCATCCATAATGCTCTCTAGAAGATTGGCACAATCCCTCCCATCCTCCTCAAGAGGTTACGCTACCAAGGTCACCGCAACTGCCTCTGAAGGTAAGGTGTCCACCTTGACCGTCAAGGTCAATGCTGGTTCTCGTTACGCAACTAAGGATGGTGTTTCGCATTTGCTTTCCAGATTCAACTTCCAAAACACCAGATCCAGATCTGCCTTGAGACTCACCAGAGAGTCTGAGCTCTTGGGTGGTGAGTTCTCCTCCACCATTGACAGAGATGCTATCTACTTGTCTGCCAACTTTTTGAAGGAGGGTCTCCCATACTACGTCAATGCTATCGCCGATGTCTTGTACAAGACCTCTTTCAGACCTCATGAGCTCCCAGAGGTGGTTTTGCCAGCTGCTAAGTACGACTTGGAAACTGCTTTGGCCTCCCCATTCTTCAAGGCTGATGAGTTGTTGCACTCTGCCTCTTTCAGATCCGGTTTGGGTAACCCATTGTACTACGATGGTGTTGAGAAGATCACTTTGGATGACATCAAGACCTTCTCCGACAAGGTGTACGTCAAGGAGAACATTGAGATCTTTGCTAAGGGTGTCGATGGTAAGGCCCTTGATGGTTTTATCAAGGACTCTGCCTTGTACCAACTTCCAGCTGGTTCCTCTTTGGCTGCCACCGCTGCTCCAAAGTTCTATGAAGGTGTTGAAACCAGACAAAGAGCTGCCGGTGAGTCCGTCGCTGCCATTGCTGTCCCAGTCAAGCCAGATCAATTTGCTACTTTTGAGGTTTTGGCTTCATACTTGACCTCTCCATTGACTGAGCTCTCACAATCCGTCGCCAAGGCCACATTGAACAGATACTCTCAAGCTGGTTTGTTCACATTGTTCGTCAAGGGTGATGCTGCTTCTGTCTCCTCCAACATCAAGAAGGTTGTTTCTGCTTTGAAGGGTGGTTTGGACCTCTCTTCCGCTACTGGTTACGCTTCCGTCAAGTTGGCCTTGGCTAACGAGTCTGCCGTTGCTCCAGTTGAGTTGGATCTCGCTAAGGTTAAGGACTTCAAGTTGGGCAAGTTCAACTACGTTGCTCTTGGTGATGTTAGTCAATTACCATATGCCGATGAGTTGTAAGAGAAATAGAGCGAAGAAAAAAAAGCAAATCTTTCACCATCATGCATTCAAAAAAAACATAACCAACAACATCAACAGCAACTTTTTACACCTTGGCTCGTTCAACTTGTTTTTTTTTATCAAGAGACCCTTTTCTAGAGGAGCTGTTTATTTCTATAATGCTGTCCCTCAGTAAAAGGAGGGAGCAACACAAAGAGAAAGAACCACGTGTGGGTTAAAGGAGTACATATTATGACCCTAATGTATTTAGTTATATTCCATTTAGCCTGAATATGTATAGAGAGAGATCTATATATATCTTTGTAGGTTAGTTGAAGATGAAAGCGGTGTTGTGTACGTGGACTGAGGCTCTGAGATTGGCTCTTCGTATTTGAGAGACTCACGGAGAAATTTGGAACCTGGAATGAGGTCATCTGTCGTCAACTTCTCGAAGATCACTGGACAGTAGACCTGCGTGAGTAACCAAGGTTCTGTGATCGTCTCCTTAACAGGACTTGTTGTCTTGAAGATAAAGAATGATAGTGCCAACTGTTCCAGTATAAGAATGATGAAACTAATAAAGTCAAATTTCCAAAACAGCAACTGGAAGAAGAGACCAAAACCTATTACCAACCCAATACGAGATTCGATCCAATTATCAATCTTCAGCTCTGTTAGTCTCAATTTCTGGAAGTAAGTCATCGTCAGTAGGGACCTCACCGTGAGTATCATCATGTTGAAGTGAGAGAGCGTGTGAATCATGACAGATGTAGGGACTATTAGTCCGAGAAAAAAGGACACCATCGTAAGTTGCGATCCAAGAAGGGGACTGAAAGATCTTGAGATGTATAAGGAAACTAGGAAGTACCCCTTGGGTGTGATGAACGGGAGAACCGTCAATACCGCTGTGGTCAGGGATATCGTGGCATATGACCGAAGAAGACTTATCATATATTTGGTTTGTGATTTTGTCAAGTCCAAGTTGGGAAGCCAAATTGGTACAGCTGAGTATATATCAAAAGCATTTGCTCTGAAGAGGTACGCTGCATATGACTGCTCGCTCTTTGAGAGGTTATCCAAAGTCTTGAGTCCTGCGAGAAACACCTTTTCAAACGAATCATGCAAGCAGCAGTAGGCAACCAAAGAGGAGATCATTTGCAGATTCAAGATATCATGAACAATTATTCTGACAATATTGCTCAGATCTATATCTATATGTACCACTTGGAGTATCCAGGATATCACATAAGCTGCAAAATGTGGTAATTCTGCCATTGCGCGGATCAGTAAGGATAGCATCGTAGCATTGAGCGCAAAGCTCTTGAACTCGGAGTCCCATAGTGACAACTGGTGGCTCTGTATGTAGATTCCAGACAACGCCAGGAGAGCGCCCTTCACGACAGCCGTTGGTGCGAATCCTGCACTTGGATTCGACAGAAAGATGGGAGATGGCATTATGATCCAGTGGATTCGTTTGTGTTCTGCGTTTAATCAATGGTGGAGAAGTTCTGCTCGGATTTCCATGGAGCATAAACGACACCGAACAGAGAAAAAAAAGACAAAACGTAGGCTGATAATCTTAGATGAAATTAGAGAACTCTCGAGTCTCTTGACTAACTTACCTCAGTGCAGGTCACGCCGCACGGGCATTATGCATTCGCTTTCAAATGCAGACATTGAAAGACGTTGAAGGTACTTGCAAGTCGTCGGAATGTGAATCGTGATAACTTGCCAACCTTGGCTGACCATTACGGATGGGGACGAGAGTATACTTAGCTGAGTCCATTACACTGCCCTATTCTTGAATTCAGTAGAGATTGAACTGCAACTTGTAAGAGATGGATGCGGCCCCTGTTTATCCATCAAAGATAAGAGCTGTTTCCCTGTAGATATGTCTTCATCCTGAGTGGATCCGGCGTAATTATCGAAGTCACTATGCACACCATAGCTCTTTCCTGCTCGATCTTCCATCTAAGATCTCTCGGTGGCTCAGTTGAAATTCCACACACTACAAAATGGAGCAAAGTATCGATGTAGGAATGCTTTCTAAGATTGCTTCGAGGTGAGGCAATCGTGAAGGAAAAGAAAATTTATCATGAAGCAGCGATCATAAACATTCCTTAGCAATTAGCAAGCGTCACGTACATTGTACAGTGCTCTTCTGAAGTATTAGTTATGTGCTTGCGATCTGATCGCCACGGATGACAATAGCATCATGAATTGATGATCAATCATTGAAGAGAATATCTTGAAAAATGAGTCGATGACCTGAAAGTCTTGTGGGCTGACTGTGGGGTATTGGAATCAGTGTTCACGTAAATTACGAACTTGACCGGAAGTTGGAACATTACTGATAATATAATCTAGATAAGTTGCGGTGTTTTTGGTGGTGGTGGTTTTCGGGTTCTAACTTTTAAACTTGTTCCTTTTTAGCTCCTGTCTGAGCAAAAAGTCTCCTCTAATACCTTTATTTGTGAGATCAAGTTTCAACTAAAATTTTACGTAACAGAGAATTTTTGACGACACTGTGTACACTATTTGAGAGGATTAGTTTTTTAATTGATCTTCGGATTCAAGATCGATGCGGTCATACTGCTAGACAGAAATGCTGAGTTCACTAGCTTTCTAATCCTTTTCCTTCAGAGGTGACAGTTTTGTCTCAGAATGGTAACAAAATTCATTTTGGTTCTCCACTTCCTGAAGTCATCAGACACACCCGGATAGGACGCTAGTTATATGGAGCCTGATTTCTCTTTAACAAAAACGTTTATTGATGGTATAAGATCCACACTGAACAGTGACCCCATCTCGTCTAAAATGTCGTCTCATCGATTGCTGGTGATGAAAAATGGTGACAGACAGCTTACTGAGTCCTGCATTGTCATCAACATCAGATTCGACGGAGATCTAGACATGGTTGTAGGCCCATGTAACTTATCTTGATCTTGTGCATACTCCGAATTATCAAAACCATTCACCTCCTCAATGAATTTCGTAGCGTCATGATTAGAAAGAGACTCATCATATCCCATGATCTCTTCAAAGTTTTGCATTCCTTCATCATCGTATTCGACACTTTTGACGCTGTTGATGCCAGCACAGCTATATTTCAGGCCTAGCTGCCTCTGCGAAAACCTCTTGGTTTCCAAAAGGTTGGAAATCTTACAGTACACACTCTTTGGTAACTCCTTATCGCTCTTCAGTCGCACCACCATGTTAAAGATATGGTTCAATTGATCCAATGCGGAGTTCTGGTCTGATTTCTCCAGCGCCATTATACTGAAAGAGTACAAAGCATCAGCAATTTCCAACATCTTCAGCGCTGCTCCAGGACCATTAGACTCAAATGCATAATCTGGGAATCCCTTAGTAGATATCAGGAAATCTTTTGATATCTTTAGAGGGAACTTGGGGCTGAAGTAATCATACGGATCCTTCTGTTCTTGTGACGACACGAAAAAGTTCTCAGATGATATTAGCCAACCCAGGCTTTGGAACCAGGATTTCGACAAAATTGTATTAACTTTCTGCGCATCACTCACAATTCGATCACTCTGAATTTTTCTGTCCAGCTTCTTCTGTAATTGATAGATCCAGGATCTCTTCGACTCATTAGACTGGTTCGACAAGATATCATGGAATAAGTTATTCATATCTCCATTGGTTCTATTTCTGTGCAATTCCTTGAAGAAATCCTTGTCAGTCGCACTGAAAACATGCGCCAATTCCGTAAACCCAAGTAGCAGGTCCGGATACTCTTCATCTTCCAAGCAAGGTACTTCCAAATTTGGTTCTAACAACACAGGTAAATTACTTTCGAAAGCGATGAATCTTTCCGTTATTAATACTTGGTAATAAATCTTGCGCAATTCATGAGATTCTGCCCGAGACTTTCCCACATACGTCGATTGTTCATGCAATCCTAAGACATGTGCTAGTGAAACGGCTTCTCTAATGTACATCATCCCACGATTATTTTCTCCAGGAACATTGTCATAATAGATGTGCATAAAGTAAGACGTTAGTAAAAGATAAGCGGTGGGATTCATCATGAGTTCATATTCATAAAGTATTCTTCTTGCTTCCTGGACATATTCAAGCGGTCCAGGGCAATTTTGGAAGTTCAGAACGCCATCTAGTGACTTCAAGAAATGTTTATGTCTAGCTACAGCAGCGCAGACAGCACAACTTAGAGCGTAGAACTGCACATTGTCGTCGTCCAGTTGCAGAGGTTTGTCATAACCTCCGTTAGATTGGCTTGAATTGGCTTGAATCCTGGAGATAACGCGAGAAGTCGCTAATATTGGCCAGATCGGATAAAACCACATTTGGTACACTTGGAGGTATGGCAACAGCTGATTGACGCTAAAAGTTTTTGAATCCTCTGAATGCACAATCGCGGTGGAACTTCGACTAATACTTATTGTGCTGCAACAATCACTATTAAACGCCTTCGAATTTGAAAGCAGGATGCTTATATTGTCTTTCGTCTTTTGTTGAAGTGTCTTAGGGCCAGATTTGCGACGAATTCTTACGTTTGTACACTCAATCCCGTGATTGATACAATTAGTACAAGTCCCGCAGTCTTGGTGTTGTAAATCACATCGAATTCTTCTTATTGCGCAGGCATCACATGGTCGAGTTTGTTGTTTCCTATTCTTAGTTCGAAGACAATTTATCTTCTCTCTGTTTGGTTCAACGAGGGCCATTTCTAAATGTCCGTGTTCAATGACGCAGGTTGTTGTTTCCGTCTCGAGATCTGAAATCCGGGGTAGGTCTCGAAAGCGGGGCGTAAGCTGGATGAGTACTGAACTGTTTCCTCTCACAGGGGTCCAACAATACAGTACGGTAATTTGTATTTGCTCCACGACGAGAGTCAGATATCGATTCTTTGTGCTCTGAATTGTGATAGTTGCTCTCTCTGGGTGTGTTTCATTTTCCCCAAAATCTTGAGTTTTGGCTCCTCCTCCTCATTTGTATGACGTGACTGCCTGCAGGAGCACAGGGGATGTTTATAAGTTCTCACATAATCAGAGACCAATATCCAGTGATCACAAAACCACGGACTGGATTCAACCGTTAAACTATTAGTGAATGGTCCTTAGTTGCAGAAATTAGATTGTTATGAAATTTTAGTTGACTATAATGTTATTACATTGAAATCTAATCAATGATCATCATCATGATTCACTAAGCAATAAACAATAAACTACAGTCCATAATATTCAAAGCCCCAAGGTCATCACCTAACTCAACTTGGGAAGAAGGCACTTGGCACTTGGTAGCGACACCCTATTACTTGAAATAATGAAATTTGAAATTATGAAGTTCAAAAGGCTCTTTAGAGTGGCTGCTCGAGGCTAGCTAAACAACGGTTAACTACCGAAACTTTTTAGAAATGTAACTGCAAGATAAAATTAATTGAAAATTTAAATACTAAATCTAATAGTCTTCCCAGCAGCTGTGATGACAATATTCCCAAACTCATCTTTTTTAATCTCATCAATTGTTTTGGCGTCTTCAATATCTAGGTATCTAACCGCAAAGCCCTTGTGTTTACCACTATAAGTGACTTCAACGTCTTTACCGGATTTTTTAACAACAACATCTGCTGCAATCTTGCCTAACTTTTGGTAATCCGGAATTTGAATGATCTGCTCGCCATCTTCCAAGTCGTACAAGTTGACCAAGACATCTTCAGTGTAATCGTAGTCTGGTTTCTCATTCTTTGCGTCCAACCCAGAAGTCACAAATACGGAGTTCGATTTGACAAGTAGTGGCAGTGACTTAAAGTCATGAGTTTCAGTGAAGTATTCACCATGCGACTCTCTAACAATTCCATCAAGGTAACCGTACCAAGCGCCCTTTGGAAGATAATAGGTAACCTCATTGTTCTTGGAAATAATTGGTGCAACCAAGAATTTATCACCAAGCATGAATTGTGCATCAGCTGTAGTTGCAGTGATGTCTTCTGGGAATTCCAACAATAAGGCTCTCATAACAGGAATGGCCTTAGTATGAGCCTCAAGAGCCAAGTGATAGATATATGGCATCAGTGAGATCTTCAGCTTGGTGAACTTGGCCAACACAATGGAAGACTCATCATCAAAGTTCCATGGCACTCTATAAGTAGCTGAGCCGTGCAATCTGGAGTGAGAGGACAAAAGACCAAACTGAACCCATCTTTTGTACAAAGCTGGATCAGGAATCTCATATCCTTCAAAACCGGAAATGTCATGAGACCAGAAACCAAAACCACTCAGAGCCAAGGATAGACCACCTCTGATAGTCTCAGCCATTGCTTCGAAAGTAGACTCACAATCGCCACCCCAATGAACAGGAAACTGCTGACCGCCAACCGTTGCAGATCTTGCAAACAAACATGCTTGGTTTTTGCCGAGTTTCTGCTCCAAGACTTCAAAGACAGCCTTGTTGTACAAGTGAGTGTAGTAGTTGTGCATTGCCACAGGATCTTTACCGTTGTGGTACTTAACACCTTTGCAAGGGATTCTCTCACCAAAATCGGTCTTAAAAGCATCAACTCCAAGATCAACTAAGCCAGCCAATAAACCTTTGTACCAATTAGTGGCCTCTGGGTTTGTAAAGTCCACGATTCCCATACCAGCCTGCCATAGGTCTGTCTGATAAGAAGACCCGTCGAGATTTCTGATCAAGTACCCTTTGCCATCAGCTTCCTTGAATAATCTGGATTCTTGCGCAATGTAAGAATTAATCCAAACACAGATGCTGACACCAAATTTTGACTTCAATTCACACAACATACTCTTTGGATTTGGGAACATATCTGGATCAAATTCAAAGTCACACCATTGAAATCCTTTCATCCAGAAACAGTCAAAGTGGAAAGTTCTCAGTGGGATATCACGATCCTTCATACCTTGCAAGAAAGAAGAAACAGTCTTGATGTCGTAGTCCGTAGTGAAAGAAGTAGTCAACCATAGGCCAAAAGTCCAAGGTGGTGGAAGAGCAGGATAACCTGTCAACTGAGCGTACCTGTTCAAAATTGTCTTAGGATCAGGGCCGTTAATGATATAGTATCTTGCACCTTCTGAAGGAATCGTAATGTTGACTCTTGTCGTTCTCTCAGATTGAATTTCATAAATGACATCGGAGGAGGAATCGACGAAAACACCATAACCGCGATTAGAGATGAAGAACGGGATGTTTTTGTAGGTCCATTCCGAAGAAGTACCACCGTCTTCATTCCACATTTCAACTCTTTGGCCATTCTTCACAAATGGGCCGAATCTTTCTCCAAGACCAAAGAACTTCTCGCCGTTGCTCACGTGTAGTTGGATAGTGGTATAAGTGGACGCCTTACCATCTTTGTTTGGGAAACGAGAGTCGCTTACCCAGCCAACGGATCTGAACCCCAGCTTTGTGAGTATCCTGTGACTGTGCTTGAATTCCAATCCCCAGTCCTCCTTTTGGATGGTGGCCTGGACATCACCATCGACAGAAAGTGTAGCAGTTTTGTCAGTCTCCAAGATTTCAAAAGCTTCCTTCTTAATTGCTGCAGTCTTCAACTCAAACCTTGGTTCACTCTCAGCGTTATACTTCGAATAGTGATGGTAATGTTCAACGCCGATAACACCTTCAAGTGGTGCGTACAATCTTGTGGATATCGTAGGGTTATTCAATTGAGCGCCACGAGATCTTAATGGGACTGTGGCCGACAAATTGTACAAAGATCCATCTTCCTGGACAACAGTTTTAAAAGAAGACTGGGCCCAGCGAATGCTGACGCCTTCTTTGGTCTCCCACATACCGCGAGAGAATCTGGTGTCACTTTCAACGTGACGGTCAATAGCGTTGCGTGCAGACATTGGACGGCTCAAATTATCCTTTAATGACAGTGTAGTAGACATGAAGTTGAGAGAAAATAAACGCAAATTACGGTTCTGAATGCTGATTTAAATAAGAAATTGTACAAAGAATAACTGCCCTCACTTTCAATGTATTATATTTCATAGTTCAAATCATCGCGAGAATGAGAAATGTGGTGCAGACTATTGAATATGCGGAGCGGCTTGCGGTCCGGATCTATCAGATCTTCACGTCCTCTCCGGATTTTTGTCCCCGCCCGCCCCCGCAAAAGCTCTGCGTTTCTGCAGCTGGAACCGCGTTCCTGGAGCCCTTGAGCATTTGAACACTGCACAAAAACGGAGTTAAAATACAGAGCGAAAGAAACGAAACCGAAAACCGCAGCGGACATTGCATCGATAATTCCAGCGAAAGTTAAACCGAGAAGGTGAATTCTGCAACTACACAAGTAATAATTACAATGCAGCAACCGTACCTTGATCATCGATGGCTGAGTGATGACCAGCTTGTGACCTTCATTTTAATTTTTTATTATTGTGGCTAGAATTGCTAGGTAGGCATGTTATGGCAATCTACATTGAGATGAGCAGTTAGAATACGGTGTGCACTGAAGCCAACATTCTCGCTTGGAATTTCGCGTAATAATCCTCCATTCGCGCTCCCCTTCATCCTTTATAGTCATATCTACTACCCCAGAATTTCGTGAATCGGTCATAAAAAAATCTGGGCATACTGGCAGATAACGAACAAAAGACTGATGAGCTTAGCAGAATATATCTCGATCTCTGAAACGTTTCATCCCAGCTGGAAATGTATATCAGTCCTCGGAAGCCTACTTTCGACCAAAAATTTTAAAACTGCCGTGAGTTCTGTCACCTTTTCGCAAGAATTTCCACTCATATTAGCTGTGCCAGTCTCCGCTCCTTCTTCATGCACCCCATAATTTAATCCGGACACACCATTTTTCCATCTCAAACAGTGAAAACCTCATTTCCAACCAAACCCTGATGAGAATGCAAATCTGTATAAATAGCTGTACTCCCACCACTAATGGGCGCTGTTAAACATATATATTTGAAAGCATTATCAATATCACTCCTCTTGAATAATGTCATCCGATAAGAAACTCAGTGATCTGGAACATATCGAGAACGTTTCGAGGTTCTCCTCCAACGATACTATGCTCTTCAAGAATAGCATGAAGGAGAATAATCTGGAGCCTACCATCTATGAGATGGATGAGTACAAGCTTGACCAGGAAGCCCAGGGTGCTAACCAAGATGAACATGATCTCACGGTGAGAGAGGCAATCAAGCTGTACAAGTCATCAATTTTCTGGGGAATGGTAATGTCTGCTACAATCATCATGGAGGGTTATGACAACATTTTAATGACAAGCTTTTTTGCTTATCCGTCCTTCAAGGACAAATTTGGGCAAGCAGTTGACGGCGACCCCAATAACAGGGAGTTGACTGGCCCATGGCAGGTTGGCCTTTCTTGTGCTTCTTCTGCTGGTGCCATCATTGGTGTCCTTGCAAACGGTTACCTGACCGAGAGATTCGGTCATCGTCGCGTTATTTTGGTAAATCTGATGTTGATGGCCGCTTTTATCTTCATTCCTTTCTTTGCTCAGAATGTCGCACACTTGTTGGTCGGTCAGATTCTTTGTGGGTTAGTGTGGGGCATATTTGCCACCATGGGTCCATCTTACTCTTCGGAGGTAATGCCTTTGGTTCTGAGAGGCTACTTGGCTGCTTACGTCAATCTCTGTTGGGCAACTGGTCAATTTGTCGCCGCTGGTGTTCTGCAAGCCCTTGTAAGTAACGCCACAGAATGGTCTTACAGAATTCCATTTGCTATCCAATGGGTTTGGATTCCTCCTTTATTCATACTCACAGTGATTTGTCCAGACTCTCCGGCTTGGCTCATCCGTAAAGGCAAATATGATGACGCTCTGAAAGCTACGAAGAGGCTGTCTCATAAATCTATTCACGAAAAGGCACAACAGAGAGTAGCCATGATGATTCGTACAAACGAACTTGAAAAAGAACAAGAAAGATTGAAAGGTGATGATGAAAAGGGATGGAAGGCATATATTGCGTGTTTCAAGGGCGTTAATCTTAGAAGAACAGAGATTGCATGTATTGCATTTGCTGGTCAAGTGCTATCTGGTTCGACTTTTGCCTACTCTCCAAGTTATTTCTTCAGTCAGGCAGGTTTAAATGCGGCTGACACCTACAAGTTGAACCTGGGCACCACTGGTATCGCCTGGACAGGAACAGTTCTATCTTGGTTCCTATTAAATAAATTTGGCAGAAGAACTATTTACGTGACTGGATTTGCTATATTGACTACTGTGCTGCTCTTGATCGGTATTCTAGCTTGTCCTCCACAGACTTCGGCCATCAAATGGGCACAGTGCGGCGTCGTTCTCGCTTGGGTTGCGACATATGCAATGACAATTGGTCCTTTAGCATTCACTATTGTTGGCGAGATGAGCGCTACTAGACTAAGATCACAAAGTATTGCTCTGGCAAGAGGTACTTACTCCGTTGTGTCTTTGATCTCCAATATTGTTGAGCCATACTTGATCAACCCTGGCGAGGCCAATTTGAAGGGGAAAACTGCATTTGTCTGGTTAGGCACAGCAACTTGTGTTTTAGTTTGGAGTTACTTCAGGCTACCAGAGACTAGAGACAGATCTTTCGCTGAGCTGGATGTCATGTTTGAGAATGGTATCCCAGCAAGAAAGTTTTCTAGTTATGTCTTCAATTGGGATAAGGAAATTAATCACCAGGAACCTGTTGAAGAGCAAGGCGTCTGATGAAAGATTGAAATGTGTGTCGTGCGATCTTGAATGCTTTTCTTCTGTGGTTTTTGACTAAATGTAGATTAAGCACATTACCCTGTAATTGTGTCTCTCCTATTTTCAGACTGCTAGTCTCTCAGCCACTCAGCCTACAATATCTAATATATTTATGTTTATCGTCCCGCGTTCTTTATCATAATCTTCGCAGACTATTTGAGAAAACGTATATCCACCCCCCCCCCTGTGAAATGCTAGGGTATGGTGAGAATTTATTGCCATTCATTGATAACGATTTAAAGCGTACACAAATATTTACTCCTTCCGTTTTCTCCGTGATAGCAACTCAGCAGCTATTCTCTCACCACGAGATCTCACTGCCTTTATGTAATAGAGACCACAGGCATTACACAAAGTACGATCTCCTGAGGGACCTCTACGCCACTCTGGTGTGCTTTCTATATTGCATTGAAGACATCTGAGATCAGATATTGGCTTCTTCTTCTTTGTCTTCTTCGGCTTCACAACTCTGCGCACAGTCCGTGTATTTGGAGGCGTCATTCCATGTACAATTGAATCAATGCTATTGGGCCTACTCTGTTCAGCTGTTGTTGGGGGACTCGTGATTGAAGATGTGGTGCGCTGACCTCTTGGTGCTTGTTGTGAAAAAGAGGAGTTGTTAAGTTCAGCAGCAGCAGCATTCAATAACGACATACCCGCACAGGCCTCCATGTGATTCTTACGGCTATTTACAGCCTGGTACAGATTGTTCAATCTGTCATAAAAGTCTTTCAATTGATCAGCCGCCCCTCCTATCACTCTACATGGGATTCCCTCGTTAAGAAACTTCTCTAAAGAATCCTGCTCCATGCAGACCATATGGGCCAAATATTCAAGATATGGCTCAAGATCAAGGTATGATATTCTCACCTCTTGAAAGATATCCGCAACTTCTTGTCTATAACGGCGCTGAAGAGCGCCTAGTTCGTCTTGTCCCACTAATCCACTCGATGAATGAAAGCTAGCCTGAAAAGTGAATCTTTCCACGATCTCACGGTCACTGAAGTAACGAGGAACATCCGAATTTACAACGTTTTCTGTGGATCTTAAGGCCTCGAGAAACTCTCTCATTGACGGTAATCTGTGTATTTAGTACACCAGGCTCGGGCGGGGTTCCATTGTATCTTTACTTACCGGATTTTTTGCTCTTCTGTCATTTCGGATTTGGTTGATTGAATGAATATAATGGTATTGGTAAAAATGAAGGTGGACTATTGCATTTTATAAGAAAGTTTATAAAGAACTCACTAAGAAGATTACTTTTGAGTGAGTTTTTGTATATCAAATAAGCGCTTAAATTCTCATCAATGAAATTAACTCTCAATCAATATCAATAGGCTGCTGCTCTATAAATATTAAATCATGCAATAATAAGATATCATGATTCACATTCGAATACTGCTATTTCCATCAGAAAAAAAGGTATGACAAAAGGCCTGTCTGGAGCTCCTCAGTGTTCCTGGTGCCTCTTGATGTGCGTTTTTCGTGAAAATTTTGGTTTCTTTAAACCTCTCATTAGTACTTAGTTCCTGTTTTTTTGGTGGTGTCTCCTTCTAAAGCCATGAACACGTGATACCCAGAAGACAATCTTGAATCTCTTCTCTCATACCTGTTATTTGTGTTTTTTTCTCATCTGCTACCTGTATGACATAAATTGGCTTCGTTTATCTTTAAAGCAATAATCAATGGTTTTCATGGTTTAGAAGCAAATTCCTGGCCCAGCTCTTATCAAAAAAGTACCCCTATCCCTTAAAGATCAATGAGGGTCTTAATCACAATTCAATATTATAGGCTGAGTTTTTGGACGGATTCTTACGATCGCGCTAACATAAACTTGGTCAGACGTATGCAAGAGTGGTAAAGCGGAGTATTCTGAAACAACAGTGAGCCATCTAAAAAAGTAACTGCTGAACCATTACCGAAAATTATTACACGAAGTTGACAAGATCTATTATCATTATTTGTATATTTTTCAAAAGCTTTCTGAAGAATTGTAGATTTGTTAAAAAGCTCTTCATTGCAGGGATGGAGTTAGAGACCTTAAAAAAGTGACATATCGAGGATATGCGGGAATCAGGGATGTTTACTGACGATGTTTCATTGCGAAATATTTGATTAAAGTAGAGGTTGTTGAATGCTGTGAATACATTAATGATTATTAAAATATGGAGAATGTAAGGTTCGATTAGTAAATCCTTTATACCTTTCTGATTGATTGTATATTATAGCATAATTACTGTCAAGCAGGGGTTTTAGGGTTTCTTATATACCTTAGGAAATGGGTGTCTATGGAC